>SRLM01000669.1:159668-193129 GCA_015708895.1 Populus ilicifolia
AAAGGTTTATGAATATCTTGTTAAGAGGTATTGTGCAGGTATATAAATCTAACAAGAGTTTGTTTATCTGGATAGAGTAATGGAAGTTAAATGATGAATACCTTGCTTTGTGGATTTTGCAAATTGTTTTTCTATTTTAACGCTTTGATTACTAGGGACTAGTAATAAGCTAGTTGGGGGGTGTGATTAGTACTCAAAAGTGCATTTTTATCATGGTTTTATATCATCATTTTGCACTTAAAGTATCAATAACTCCTTAACTAAAGTACGTTTTATAATAATCTATCTAATAATATAAGATACCTTTAATTTATGGTAAATGTCCATTTTAAATGCAGGCCTATCACATAAATAAAAGGATTGATTGATGACTTTAAGAACTTCAATTACAAAGGTAAAGAGATGATCAAACTTAGAAAAGAGATGTTGGTGCAATCCAAACCGGAACACTATTCGGTAATTGGGTCATATTTGGAGCTATAGATCTCAAATTTAGGTCTAATTTATATGGATGGAAAGGTAAGACATAGGCTTACAACTTTCATATGGAGCCCAAGATCTAAAAAGGCAATTTTTAAGTCCAACTTATTGCAACAGCAAAGAAGCCCGAATCTGTCCTCCAGCCCGAGCACTGTTTAATATTTTGGCCATTTCTGGAGTTCTAGAAGTCAAAATGAGCTAAAATGTTTACACAAGAAAGCTGAGACAATTGCCTAGTACTTTCATGTTTTTAAGTGGCTCTAATTTTGACGTCATCAATGATGTTTTGGGCAGACAAGAGAAGATAAGGATTGTCACCAAGTCAAGGGTTGGCCATCTACTCATCAATTAGTCATCAAATCAATAGTTCCTAATTTTGGCCTATAAAAGGAGGCATTTGCCATGCATTTAGGCATCTTGGTGTCCAGATTAAGATCAGACTCTTGTTTTCTCTCTTTGTATTCTTTATGCTTTGTTTTCATTAATATCAAGTTTATGCCTTTCATTTCCTTTCCTTTCCTTAGTTAACTTTTATGTTCTTATTTTGTTTATCTATTTTTCTTTCTTTCATTATGTCTAGCTAAGTTAATTATGTCAAGGTGAAAAGGTTACACTAATGGTGTAAGAATAAGTATGGTATAAACTTAATATGGACTTTAATGTTTGATACTAACATGTTTTATATTTGTTATCTTGTTCACTCTTTAATACTTTGCTTGTTAAATGACTAATCTTGATTTATGTTGTATAACAATTGGTACAACAAATGCTTTGCACTTTTATAGCCCATACTATATGGTATAACCGACACCTAAGCTATGAAAGGAACTTGATTTGTTGTTAACATAAGTTATAATCATGAATGCTTGATGAAATTTACAAGTATTAGCATTAATTGAATAAGATGAGTAATGTAATCATGTTAACAATCTATAATCTGATTGGAACCTCTTTTATGTGTGGTTTCCAATTGAACAATAAGAGTTTATACTATACTTGTATGACATGCCATTAGTGAAACCTCTAACCTTGACATTTGTTATTATCACTGTTTAATCCTTACATTAATATTCTATCTCCAAGTTCTCATCATCATCATCTTCTTCTTCTCTTTCTTTATTATTACTACTACTAGTATTATTATTATTGTTGTTGTTACTACTACTATTATAACTAGTAGTAGTAGTAGTAGTATTATTGTTGTTATTGTTACTGTTGTTGTTGTTGTTTATAATTCTTGTTTATAATTTGTACAATTAAACTCCCTGTGGCTCGACCCCGATCTTGCCGGGTTATTTATTACTTTGACACTCCTGCACTTAGAAGAAGACATCAATCTTTTCATCGTGTCATTATCTATAGAGGGACTTAACACTTTTAGCTTTGCTTATATGCCATATAAGATAGGCATTTTGTTAGCGTAGGTCTTATTGCATTGCTTTAATATTGTTTAGATGCATTATTTAGATTAGATAATGCAATAGTTTAGACTATCTCAGTATATACCAAAAATATTAATATCAAATATGAGTTGTACAGTATCATTCATCAAGGATAGAATGAGGAGAATTGGTTGGTAATTCATGCATCTTATCTAGATCTCTAGGATGCTATGAGAGATTGTGCTTTTAAAGAGCGGCACTTGACGATGATATAGATACACACATGAGATGATACAAGTGCATTATGTGATGTTGTATTATACCTATATGATCATGTTTCCTAAGATATCTACACATATCTGAGACAAAATTGATTGTTATGCAATATTGTTTTGCATTCAATATTTATTAAATATTGAATTGATTTTATTATGGATGATGATGATTACTAATTAGTTTTAATTGATATATATAGATTTATTACTTGGTACGAAAAGCTCAGAAAGGAATAACGACTATCTGTAAAGGTGTCGATGAGACGAGATGTATTATGGCCAACATCACACTCAATTTATATTATGGTGGACTTTAAGAAGTTAAGGAGGTTAATCATCATAAAGTTGCATTAGTGGCAAATGAGAATTCTTATCATAGGATTGTTGGGGATATTGGTCCATTCACAAGTGTCGTAGGCCTATCCACGAGCAATCAAAGTCCATCCATAAGTTGGAATGATTTTGTTCTTTCTCACCCCAACATGGAAATTGCAAATCTATCCTTAAGTTATACGAATTGGGGTGATGCTTTAAACCGATCCTCGAGTGCTCTAGGCCTTTTTATAAGTTAGGGTGATTATTAAATATAATTACATATTATTATATATTATGAGAATTATGAATAGATATATAGTTAATTTAATTTTAATAAAATGTTATGTCATGCTAGAAGAGTCGTAATTGATATGTAAGATATACATGCTAGAAATCCTAATTGCGACTCTTTGAACTATACTAGATCCCTAAATATTTTTTCACCTGTGTTATTTTATAATTTTTTTTTAACTGTGTTAAGTTACCAAAACACTCTAATAAATAATCTTTTTAAGAGCTATTTGCATGCCTGTTTATATGCTTTAAAAGATAAAGAAAGTGGCAATCCTTTTTTAGTTTAGTAAAAAGTATACATGATATGACTGTGTGATTTACCCTACTTGTTAAAAAAGACACAGACACTTACACACCTAATAACAAACCATAAAGGATAGTTCTACGTTAATTTTCTAATGTTGAATCTTGAAATCAATATTCAATAAATGTTTTTAATCTATATTTATACCGAATTTTATAATACATAATTTTTTTGTGAAACTCTTTTTCACTAACTAGTTGAAATTTCAACCCAAAACTCCAACCCATATCTAGTGTTGGCCCTACCTGTCCAATCTTGTCTGTTATGTTCTTTTATGTATTTTTTCAAGTTTTTAGAAGCTACACACATAATTTTTTCATGTATAATTTTTTTTGCACACACTACTTTTTCTATGTACAATAAGTATTATTTTCTATGCTAATAACACATATTACACAAGAACCATGACATGATACATTAAATAATAAGCAATTATGACTAGTTAATGATTTTTTATATATACAAAAAGCATGGATGACACTTCTAAAACACCCAATTTCTTTATTAATAATATGATATCATTCTCCATTAAGAAATCTAAGGCATATGTGTATAAATAAACTCAACTATTAAGTTTATAAGCCAAAGTGATTCTAGCCATATAAGACATTTATAGCTATAAAAGGCTACCTTTCACACAATAGAATCTAGACCAAACTAGGTTAAGTCATACAATTTTTATGCCAACACACACATATATGCATTTCCTAACCTTCATTTTATTTTTTTTCTCTTCCAATATATATTTTTTCCTTCTCATACATCTATTAATTTAAGCATCAAAGAGTTTCATATTCTTTAAATAACTTAATTTTTGTAGGTGAATCATACATCTATTAGTTAAGTTTATGAACTAGTAGCAAACTCACACCATCAATCAACCCAGTCATATAAAGCCTAAGTTTTGTATGTAGTTTTTCACGATTTCATCACAATTTAGTTCAAGGATATTTTTAAACTTTGAACATATAAAACACAATAAACAGTAGCATAGTTATTAACTCGACTTAACTTAACTTAACTTGGTTGATATAGTGAACCAGCAATTTAGAACCTAACCCGAATTGAGTTTCAATTTCACTAAAAAAACATTAACCCAACGTAATCTAATTGACCTAGTTGGTTAACTTGTAACCATATTAATCTAACTAAACCTAATCCAAAACTAGCAAGGTAAACACCAAATAATATTTTAAAAAATAAAAAACAAAATGACTTGATAACAAATGATTGACTAGGATTGACTTAATGATCTAATGATTAGGTTGAGTTGGACAACTATATACCATGAAGATGTTCTATATTAAAAAAAAAGGTTATGGTGAGAAAAATAAAAATATATACAATAGGTTGACTATTTCACATTTCTTTGATAAAATATTACATCCTTATCACCCCACTTTTTTTAAGGTAAGGTTACCATTGCATTTGTATTAATAATGAAACTTATGAGCTTTTCAAAAATAATTATAATCATATGTTAGGATATAAATATAATACCAATTACAGACTATGATACGTAACTAAAAACTTATAATATAAGCAGGTGTTATATGACAAGTTATTTTTTATTGACTATAAATGGTTTATATTATATAGGTTAAGGGTAAAATATAGCGAAAGTGTCAAATATATTATAGAAGGATCATGACATTGTGTAACACCTTATCTCCTTTTAATATAAATTCTTCTCTTAAGATAACCATGCAAATCAAAATGAGATCATTTCTTTATATATAAAAAAAAAAAATTAAGTCTCCCCAGGGATGTCTCAATTGACATATCAAACATGCACTTTGCTCTAAGTAAAAACATAATACATGCTAAAAATTTTCCATTTAAATTAACAATTTATATAATTTAACAAAATTTTAGCAAAATCTCATATACAAGGTTTTATCTAAAATCTTGTCTCGCAACACACACACACACACACACACACACACATATATATATTACAATCAATTTTTGTTTATGCATATAACAAATACTTATAGGTAACCTCAAACTTGCCACCAACAACTCATCAATTACAATCATCAACTACTTTAATATATTAATAGACTTTACTTTATGTTATGAAATAAATGCAACTTATAAACATATACATGTGCAATGAAACCAAAAAGATTAATAGCTGATTAGTACTTAAAAATATATTTTTTATTAAGATTTTATATCATTATTTTGTACTTGAAGTATCAATAACTCCTTAACTAAAGTAATTTTATAATGATATATCTAATAATATAATGTACCTTTAATTTGTAGTAAATATTCATCTTATATGCAGGCCTATCACATAAATAGAAAGATTGATTGATGAGTTTAAGTACTGAAATAAAAAAAAAAAACAAAGAGATGGCCAAACTTAGAAAAGGGATGCTGATGTAGTCTAAACTGAAACACTATTCGGTAATTGAGTCATATCTGGAATTGTAGATCTCGAATTTAGTTACACTTTATATGAATGAAAATATAAGATATAGGCCTAAAACTTTTATGGGAGCCCAATATTTAAAAAGATCATTTGCAAGTTCAAATTGTAGTAACAACGAAGAAGTTCGAATTTGTCTTGCAGCCCGAACATTGTTCAGTGTTTGACCCATATCTAGAGTTTTAGAAGTCTAAATGACTTTATTTATTTTTCCTAGAAAGCTAAGATAATTTCTTAGAACTTTCATGGTATAAGTTGTTCCAATTTTGACATTATCAATGACATTATATTTAGCTAAGGATTGTCAAAAAATCAAAATGTGACAACCCACTCATCAATTATTTATCAAATCAATAGTTTCAAATTTTAGCATATAAAAAAAGGCATCTACCATGTATTTAGACATCTTGATTTCTAGATCAAGATCATGCTCTTCCTTTCTCTCTTTGTATTTTTTATAATGCTTAAGTTTTGCTTTAATTAATATCTTGTTTATATCTTTCATTTCTTTTCCTTTATTTAGTTAACTATTATCTTATTTATGTTCTTATTTTATTGATTTATGTTTCTCTTCTTCATTATATTTAGCTAAATTTATTATGTTAAGGTGAAAAGATTATACTAATGGTGTAAGAATAAGTATAGTATAAACTTAACATAGACTTTAATGTTTGATACGAATATGTTTTGTATTTGTTATCTTGTTCACTTTTTAATACTTTGCTTGTTAAATGGCTAATCTAGATTTATATTGTATAACACTTGGTACAACAAATACTTGGCACTTTCATGGCCCATACTATATGGTATAACCGACACTTGTACTATGAAAAGAACTTGATTTGTTGTTAACATAAGTTATAATGAATACCTGACAACATTTACAAATATTAGTATTAATCGAATAAGATAACTAATGTAATTGTGTTAATAATTTATAATATAATTGAAACCTCCTTTGTGTGTGGTTTCCAATTAAATAATAAAAGTTTATACTATATTTATTTGACAAACCATTATGAATCCTCTAACATTGACATTTGTTGTTATCATTGTTTAATTCTTATATTAATCTTTCATCTCAAAGTTCTTATCAACTTCTTCTTCTTCTTCTTCTTTGTTACTATTATTGTTGTTGTTGTTGTTGTATTATTGCTATCTCTAATTTATATAATTAATCTTCTTGTGATTCGACCCCAGTCTTGTCAAGTTATTTCTTACTTCGATACTCTAACACTTGGAAGAAAATATCAATTTTTTTGTTATATCAATAGCCTATTATGTTATTTTTAAAAAAAAATTTAAAATATAAGGTTTATATACACATTAATTTATATATATATTATAAGAGAATAAGTAACATGCATAATTAACTACAATAATCCACTTCATATGAATTACTTTTCTTTTGCTTTTATTAACTACACTTTGTCTATTTGACCAATTCCACATTACTTGTTGAATTTTCTAGCATCACAGTTGACTTAATTCCTATAACCATTAGTTTCCACTATTACAATGAAACTTAGAAACACATATTTCTACAAGGCATTCATCCATATGACTAACTTTTCTATATATAAAATGATTAGTCTCTTTCCAAACAGCCAACATTTGTATATCTATAGTTATTCTTTATCCAAGCTATTAACTTTAATATATAAAATTTAGTTTATGTCAATACAACAAACTTTAATATTTAATAAATAGTCTTCGTTCAAATAACGACCTTAACATCTAATAAATAGCCTCATATCAAATTATCTCTCTTTTTTTAATCTTATCCAAACATATTTCATATGTATATATAATCCTAATAAAGGTTTTTTTTTAATTAAACTGGTGAAGTGTTGGGCATCTACCTAGCATTTAAGTTGCGCGTGCTGCATTGACTATGAGTCCAACCTTAAATGCCTCACCTGATTTCAAGAAAAACACCCGAAGTAGCATCCCAGATTATATTTAAGTCATTGTTTAAATTTAATAAAATGTGTCATTATTTTTTTTCCTCAAATGATTTATTATATCTCAATTACAATCACTTTGTCCCATATTTCTAATTTTTTTTTTTAAAAAAAAACACAACCCAATATTCCAAACCATATGTTTTCACACGAATCACATCCATAAGGACACCATTATATTATCTTACCAATTAATTTAAGCATAAAAATATCATTTAAAACATGACATTTACTCAATTCTTTTATACTTTTATATTTCTGTTTGTCTCAATTCAACCTATACAACCAAAAATCAACCAAATTATTTCACACTTTAGCATTCCAATACATCTCAAATGTTTATAATATCACTACCATTAACAATGAACATAATTCAATCCAATTTCCCCATTTCTTTATCTATATACATCACAACAACAACCACCACTCATTAGTAATTCATGTTAACATGTTCATAAATTCAATAAAACATCATCAATTAACCAATTTAAATTAAATTCTCAAAAGAAAATTCTCAATTATGGCTGGCTCTAAAGTCTTAGTTTCCCTTAATATGGTTTTTGATATCTTTAATTAATTCCTTAGTATTATTTAGCTCAACATTAATTAATTATTGATATAATTTTACAATTACATTCCCAAAATGCATAAACTCTAATTTTTATAATTTTGTAATTTTCAATATCCTTACAATATTGAACAATAAAAATGCATTTAATGAAGAAAAACCTCTTATCACAACTAGTTAATTGATTGATACTTAAAAGTGTATTTTTATTAAGGTTTTATATCATCATTTTGCACTTGAAGTATCAATAACTCCTTAACTAAAGCATGTTTTATAATAATATATCTAATAATATAAGATACCTTTAAGTTATAGTAAATATTCATTTTACATTTTAGGCCTATCATATAAATGAAAGGATTGATTGATGAATTTAAGAACCGAAATTGGAAGGACAAAGAGATGCTTAAACTTAAAAAAGAAATGTTGGTGCAATCCAAACCGGAACACTGTTTAATAATTGAATCATATCTAGAATTGTAGATCTCAGATTTAGGTCTACTTTATATGGATGTAAAGGTAAGACATAGGCTTATAACTTTTATATAGAGCCCAAGATCTAAAAAAATCATTTTCAAGTTCAAATTATAGCAATAACAAAGAAGTCTGAATTTGTCTTGTAGCCCGAACAATATTTAGTTTTTGGCCCATATCTGGAGTTATAGAAGTCCAAATGAGCTAAATTGTTTACACAAGAAAGTTGAGATAATTTCCTACAACTTTTCTATTTCTAAGTGGTTCTAATTTTGACGTTATTAATGATGTTTTAGGCATACAAAAGAAGATAAGGATTGTCACCAAGTCAAGAGTTGGCCACATACTCATCAATTAGTCATCAGATCAATAGTTCCCAATTTTAGCCTATAAAAGGAGACATTTGCCATGCATTTAGGCATCTTGGTGTCTAGATCAAGATCATGCTCTTGCTTTCTCTCTTTGTATTTTTTGTATTGCTTATGTTTTGCTTTCATTAATATCAAGTTTATACGTTTTATTTCCTTTCCTTTGCTTTGTTAACTCTTATCTTATTTATGTTTTTTTTTCTTTTATTATATTTGGCTAAATTTATTATGTCAAGGTGAAAAGATTATACTAATGGTATAAGAATAAGTATAGTATAACTTAATATGAACTTTAATGTTTGATACTAACATGTTTTATATTTGTTATCTTGTTCACTCTTTAATATTTTGCTTGTTAAATGACTAATCTTGATTTATGTTGTATAACACTTGGTACAACAAATACTTTGCACTTTCATAGCCCATATTGTATGGTATAACCGACACCTCAGCTATGAAAGGAACTTGATTTGTTATTAACATAAGTTATAATCATGAATGCTTGATGAGAATTACAAGTATTAGCATTAATCAAATAAGATGACTAATGTAATCATGTTAACAATTTATAATTTAATTGGAACCTCCTTTATATGTGGTTTCCAATTGAATAATAAGACTTTATAATATACTTGTTTGACATACCATTAATGGATCCTTTAATCTTGACATTGTTTGTTATCATTGTTTAATCCTTACATTAATATGCTATCTCAAAGTTCTCATCTTTTTTTTCTTCTTCTCCATCTCTTTCTTTATTACTACTACTACTACGACGACGACGACTACTACTACTACTACTATTTCTATTAGTATTGTTGTTGTTGTTGTTTATAATTGTTATTTATATTTGTACAATTAACCTTCATGTGGTTCGACCCTAGTCTTGCCGAGTTATTTATTACTTCGATACTCCTGCACTTAGAAGAAGACATCAATCTTTTAGTCGTGTCATTAATCCAATTAGAAAACCTTTCAAAGTCAATTCCAAATATTCCTCCATTTTCTTTCCAATTTGCTTAACTTCTTTCTCTATAACTCAACTCCTAAATCTCCCTCTTTCACTCTTTAATTCTTTTCTTTTACTTGTTTGAGTTTTCTTACACGATTTCATGTTATAAGACCTTGATAATCTAGTAGAAAGCAAATTCTTCACTACAAATTATAAAGGTGATATATTGGATCAACTCGAGTTAACCTATTATATTTATTATCCAAGTTATAAGACCTTGATAATCTAGTAGAAAGTAAATCAAAATAAACTATGAAGGTATTTTTCTAATTAAACCAATGTTAAAAAATAAGATTAAATAAAAATATTAAATAAAAAAATAGCAACAAAACTACCTAAATAAAATTATGTTAATCTACCAAATTTGTAACCTAGATATCATGATATCATGTAAACCTAATATACATAAGTATATAAAAAAAAATTTATAAAGTTCAATTTCCAGTCAACTTAATATTAAAGGATGAAATAGAAAAAAAAATAAAAATAACAAAAACACAATCCAATTCAATGCATTTTAACCTGTTAAACTTATGGTCTCGGTCATGAGACCATGATGATTTCATAATACGAGACTGAAATAACTCTATATAGAGCAAAGTGAAAAAGTTATAGATCTTAACTCCCAATCAATCTAATATTAAAGGATAAAATTAAAAAAAAAACTAAAAAAAAAACAAGAAAATTGAGTTGTTAAAGAGTGAACTTAAAGATAATTCAATTAAAAAAGGACTAAAAAACTCAACCAAGTCAAACCCTCATCATAGGTCATAAGATTAAGATAACATAAAGCAAATCATGAAAAATCACAAACCACAATAAAAAAAAATATTCACTCAAAAAGAAATGTAACAAAATAAATAAAGTCAACATGGGTCAAACTATCAAACCTGTAACTCAGGTCATCAGATAAAAATAACATTATAGAAATTAAATCAAAAGAGTTTACATAGTTCAATTTCTAATCAACCTAATGTTGAACTATATAATATAAAAAAAATCTATGAGAAGGATAGTCCAAAAATACTATCAAATTCAATTCCAGTTATCCTATTAAACTCATAATACGGATCATGAGATTAAGAGAAATTTATATAAAGAAAAAAAATTTATAATCTAACAAATCTAATATTTATGATTGAAATTGAAAAAAATTCATGAAATAAATATATAACTCAATAAAATAAAATTGAAAAAAAAATTATAAAGTATAATTCTTAATTATAATATTGAAAGATAAATTTTTTAAAAAATAATAATTAAAAAAATTAAGTTATTAAAGAATAAAATTAAAAATAAATAAATAAAAATACACTATTCAATGAATAATATTATCTTAGTATAGCCATACCATTTATTCATTTATTCTATTGTTAATTAATCTGCAAATTAAAATAATCAAATTAAATCATCAGAGGGGAATAGATTGGCCCAGCCTCGCCACTTTTTTTCTTACTTAAATGACTAAAATATTGTATTTTTATTAATTTCTTAGAATCCCAATTAAGTAACCTTATACATACCATGGCCCACCCAGCTCCATGCTACGTTAATTGACAGATACCTGATACAACGCAACCTAAAAATCTTTTCTTCGATTTTTCTGATGGTAAACCGCTTTGAAAATTCAAAGCCAATATAACGATTGATGTAATGGACAGCACGGAAAGATTTAGACAGGTGGGGAAAAGATGAAATGACAACTTTAAATTCACACCACGCAAATATTACTTTAGTAAAAGACTCCAAGTGATGCTTTATCCTTCTTTGTCTGAATTAAGCTCTCCAGGTTGAAAATTCTAAAAACAAAATATTTCTTTATAGTTTTAAAAATATTTATTTAATTATAATTATGATGAGAGGAATTATTACATATAAAATAAATAAAAAATTTATCTCTAAGCAAAATCTATTTAATTAATTAAATAATCTTTTTATAATTAAATAAAAATTAAAAATAAAAATTATCACGATGCTAAATAATTTATTAAGTTTAATAAATTAAAAATTAAAACGATAAATATCATCCATTAACTATTTTTATTAGAAAAAAACTCATTGCCTGCTTTAGTACTAAACTAAGAAATCTCTCCATTTAAAAGTTTAATTTATTAAATGAATATTAAAAAAATTCTTGTATATTAATTACTAAAAGTGTCTATTTGTCAATTGAATTTGATTTTGAATGAGAAAATGTTGTTATGGAGTCCAGATCTAGGGTTAGCAACTTGGCATTTTGCGTGTCTTTTTTTTTTTTTTCATTGGTATTTTGTGCAAGAGATCGAGATTAGCAGTGATCTTCTATTTTGAGGCATATTGTGCGCAAGAAGGACTTCCTAGACAAATACATGATAGTTAGTTGTGTATTTCGAGGGTAGACAAATTTGATGTCACACGCTTAAGTCATGTTAATTAATTAGGTTGATGGGTAAAACATTGAATATTTTACATGTAAAACATTTTAATAGAAAATATTTTGCAAGTTAAATTGCAAATCCAAGATTGTAAAACCTAACAAAACATCTCACTGTGTTGGTTGAATAATGGGAAAATAAAATAAAAATAGAAGTAAGTAGTTGGGATGAGATTTTTAATTATTAGATATTTACATTTGACATAAAAAAAAAATAAAGCTTTCGGGTTATAAGGCCTTAATTAAAATTTTACAATGTTTGTGAAATATTGAAAAATTTACCCAATGAAATCAATTATTTTAAAAATAAAATTTTATGGATCTAAACTATCCTATATAATAACTATAATGGAAGAAAAACCGAAACTTAGATGAATAAGGAAAAATTAGTATGAAAAGAAATTAATAATAATGATGATGATGATGATGTGTAAAAGAGACAATAATCTTTATAAATAAATTTAAAAATATTATTGAAATTAAAATGAGAATTATAAATTTTAGATTAAAATTTATAATGTTGATGAAACTAGTGATGAGTTTCAATTGATAAAAAAAGAAAAAAAATAAAAAGAATATAATCCCAAGGAAATAATTGGTAATAAGTAATAATACATATAAAAAAAGATAAAGATAGTACAAAGAAAAAATCAAGAGTGATGGTGAAAGGACTTATTAAAAATCAATAATGTTACTATGAAACAGTAATGAATTTGCTAAAGAAATAAAAAATAAAAAAATAAAAAATAAAATATATATATATATATATATATTAATGTAATAAAATTATTTTGAGGGTTTATAATAATAATTCACATGATTTATGTAAGGATTAAATAAAATATATATATATATATATATTTGTAAGGAAAAATAATAAATATACTAGTTTTATACTAAACTGTAACACACTCAATCTTACCATCAATTTAGCTAAACTTTTGTATGGAGTCTCCTAATATATATATACCTTGGTTTAAACTTTCATATCAATTAGATTTTGGCAAGGGCATACAATGAGCACTAGCAAAACATATTTTACACAAGAAAAAAATAATATATAAAGATATAAATAAGTGATAAAAACTATTAATAAGTATAAAATTGGCTTTTAAATACCTATTTCCAATCAGTCATGTCATTATAAAGAAGAAAAGCTAAGAGATTTTGGTCTTCTCTCCCAAATCTTGAGAGAAATTCATAAAAATTAGTGCAATTAAGTAATATTATAGTGAGTGAAATTATTGATGAAACACCATTTATATATAAGGTTTTTTAGTGAAATGATACAATGATTCAAGAAGACAAAAGGAAGCTTCAAAGCTTAAAAGAGAGAAATTTGAAGTTTAAGAGAAAGAGGAGGAGGAGAAACCCTGGTTTTTCTCGCATCTCTCTGCTTGATTTCTTGTTATTAAAAGGTAAGGGACCTTGTTCAATGGTTTTATTAAGTTTTGAAGTATGTTGTATTGTGATTCTATTATAGAAAGTTAGGTTTTGAATGATAGGTTATTTTAAATGATAATTTTGATTTAATTAAGTGTATTGGACATGAGAAATCAATAAGTATTATGGAATTAAACTAAAAATTAAAGAAAAATTCATACTTATACTTCTACTGTAAGGAAATTTTTACCAAGTGTTCAATAAAAACAATTAGGATTGTTTAGTTTAAATTGATATGAAAATTATGATTGATTGTGTTTAATGATTTGATCTTATGCTAATTCCATGAAAATTTAAAGAAAAACCAATGTTCCATTTAGTGTGAAGTTTTAGCCTAGACTAACAAAAGAAAAATGTACTTTATTGGTTTAATTGTTATGATAACTGGATTGATTTATGTTATGTCAAATGTAAAATAAATAAGTAATGTGAAGTTAAAGAAGACATTCCGAAGAAAATACAATCGTTATTTAAAAGGTATATTTGGCTCAAATAAAGGATGAGAAAGAATTGAGTTATGCTTTAAATTGTTGAGATATTTGTGTTTAAATGTGTTATTTAGTATGTTTAATAATTGGCTATAAAGCTCATTTTATGATAATTTTAAAGGGAACTTATCTTCATCTTGAAATAAGGTTTAATCAAAATTAAAAATATAAAGAAATGAGATTGTTGTCTTGAATTGATATGATATCTGTGTTAAATATTGATTTTAGAATGTATTTTCATGGCTACACTACTAGGAAGATTAGATGGAAACTCAAGGAAATTTGGTCACATTAAAAAGAAAAAAGATGAGCTTATTGAATCATAATTTTCAATGTGAAAATATGTGTTGAAATTTAGACATAATTGAAATAGCTTATCAAAGTGGAAAACAAAGGACTATGTATGGTTCTCAAAGAAATTTTAGCCAAAATTCTCTAAATGGATGGGAGGACCTAATTTATTTATTAAATCCTTTTGGAACTGTTTTTAATTAAGGATTTAAACATGTGAACCTTTAAGAATAAATATGTCTATAAAAGTGTGAATTTAAAGAAATTTTAAGGTGTTTTTGTTATTACTTTGAAAATATGAATTTATTTGAAAAATTGAAATGAAGTGTATGATGGTTGACATGGTTACGATGATGGTACCCTTATTGGTACAGGGTAACTTGTTGGGTCAGGATAGCAATAGAGAGAAATAACATGAGTAGAGGCTCCAAATAGGTGTTTTACACCTTATTCTACTTATCAAATTTTCTTAGGCTTGTAAAACTGCAAATTCTTTAAATGTAGGCGTACGTGTGTGTCTATTTATCTATGCATGTGTGTTCTCAAGGAGTGATTGCTTTGACTAGTTATTGATTAGTACTTAAAAATGTATTTTTATTAAAGTTTTATATCATTATTTTGCACTTGAAGTATCAATAACTCATTAACTAAAGCATGTTTTATAATAACATATCTAATAATATAAGATACC
Organism: Populus ilicifolia; assembly: GCA_015708895.1. Taxonomy (NCBI): domain Eukaryota; kingdom Viridiplantae; phylum Streptophyta; class Magnoliopsida; order Malpighiales; family Salicaceae; genus Populus; species Populus ilicifolia. Next base: position 174,868 of record SRLM01000669.1, read on the forward strand.
TTTAATTTATGGTAAATGTTAATTTTAAATGCAGGCCTATCACATAAATGAAAGGATTGATTGATGAGTTTAACAATTGAAATTGAAATGACAAAGAGATAGTTAAACTTAGAAAAGAGATGTTGGTGCGTCCAAACCGGAACACTATTCAATAATTAGGTCATATCTGGAGTTGTAAATCTCAAATTTAGGTCTACTTTTATACAGATGGAAAATTAAGAAATAAGCCTACAACTTTGATAGGAGTCCAAGATTTAAAAAGGTCATTTTCAAGTCCAAATTGTAGTAACAACGAAGAAGTCTAAATCTATCCTCCAATCTGAACACTGTTCAGTGTTTGACCCATATTTAAAGTTCTAGAAGTCCAAATAATCTCTTCTTTTTTTTTCTGGAAAACTAAGACAATTTCACATAATTTTTATGTTTTCAAGTGGTTCCAATTCTGACGTTATCAATTGCATTTTAGACAGACAAGAGAAGATAAGATTTTTACCAAGTCAAGAGTTGGTCACCCACTAATTAATTATTTATCAAATCAATAGTTCCAGATCAAGATCATGCTCTTGCTTTCACTATTTGTATTTTTATAATGCTTAAGTTTTGCTTTTATTAATATCTTGTTCATGTCTTTCATTTCATTTCCTTTACTTAGCTAACTTTTATCTTATTTATATTTTTATTTTGTTTATTTATTTTTCTTTCTTTCATTATGTTTAATTAAGTTTGTTATGTTAATGTAAAATGCTTACACTAATGGTGTAAGAATAAGTATAGTGTAAACTCAACATAGACCTTAATGTTCAATACTAATATATATTGTATTTGTTATTTTATTCATTTTTAATACTTTGCTTGTAAATAGTTAATCTAAATTTATGTTATATAATACTTGGTACAACAAATACTTGACTCTTTTATAACTCATATTGTATGGTATAACTGACACCTATGTTATGAAAGGAACTTGATTTGTTATTAACATAAGTTATAATCATGAATGCCTGATTAAATTTACAAGTATTAGCATTAATAAAATAAGATAATTAATATAATCATGTTAATAATTTATAATTTAAGTGGAACCTCCTTTGTGTGTAATTTCTAATTGAATAATAAAAGTTTATACTATACTTGTTTAACATACCATTAGTGGATCCTCTAACCTTGACATTTGTTGTTATCATTGTTTAATCCTTATGTTAATCTTTTATCTTAAAATTCTCATCAACTTTTTCTTCTATTACTACTACTACTACTACTACTACTACTCTTATTATTACTATTACTAATGTTATTATTATTATTATTATTATTATTATTATTATTATCATTGTTGTTGTTGTTGTCATTGTTATTGTTATTGTTATTATTGTTATTGTTGTATGACATGACCAAAAGATTGATATCTTCTCCCAAATGTAGGAGTGTTGAAGTAATAAATAACTCATCAAGACTAAGGTCGAACTACAGGGAGGTTAATTGTATAAATTATAGATAACAATAATACAATTACAACAATAACAACAATAATAGTAATAATAATAACAAAAATAAAAAATAATAGTAGTAGTAGTAGTAGTACTAATAATAATAATAATAATAATAATAAAGAAAAAGTTGATGAGAACTTTGAGATGGAAAATGAACGTAAGGATTAAACAATAATAACAATAAATATTAAGGTTAGAGGATCCACTAATGGTATGTCGAACAAGTATAATATAAACTCTTATTATTCAATTGGAAACCACACACAAAGGAGGTTCCAATTAGATTATAGATTGTTAACATAATTACATTAGTCATCTTATTCGATTAATGCTAATACATATAAATCTCGTTAGGCATTCATGATTATAACTTATGTTAACAACAAATCAAGTTCCTTTAATAGCCCAAATGTCGGTTATACCATATAGTATGGACTATAAAAGTAACAAGTATTTGTTTTACCAAGTGTTATACAACATAAATCTAGATTATTCATTTAATAAGCAAAGTATTAAAGAGTAGACAAGATAACAAATACAAAACATGTTAGTATTAAATATTAAAGCCGATATTGAGTTTACAATACACTTATTCTTACACCATTAGTGTAACTTTTTCCCTATGACATAATAAACTTAACTAAACATAATGAATGAAAGAAAAAATAAATAAACAAAATAAGATAAAAGTTAACTAAGTAAAGGAAAGGAAATGAAAGGCATAAACTTGATATTAATAAAAACAAAACATAAGCAATACAAAAAATACAAAGAGATAAAGCAAGAGCATGATCTTGATCTGGAAACTAACATGCTTAAATGCATGGCCAATGTCTACTTTTATAGGCTAAAATTAGGAACAATTGATTTGATGACTTATTGATGAATGGGTAGCCAACTCTTGACTTGGTGACAATCCTTATCTTCTGTTATCTACTTAAAAAGTCATTGATATTGTTAGAACCACTTGAATCCATAAAGTTGTAGGAAATTATCTCATCTATCTAGAAAAAAATTAGAGGTCATTTGGAGATCTAAAACTTCAGATATGGGCCAAACACTGAACAGTGTTTGGGCTATAGGACAGATTCAAACTTTTTCATTGTTGTTATAATTTGGACATGATAATGACCCTATTAAATCCTGACTCCATATAAAAGTTGTAAGCCTATGTTTTACATTTCCATCTATATAAAGTAGACCTAAATTTGAGATCTACAACTCCAGATATAACCCAATTATTGAGTAGTGTTTCGGTTTGGACTACACCAACATCTCTTTTCCAAGTTTGGTCATCTCTTAGTCCTTTTAATTTTAGTTCTTAAACTCATCAATCAATCCTTTTATTTATACGATAGACCTATATTTAAAGTGAACATTTACCACAAATTAAAGGTATCTTATATTATTAGGTATGTTATTATAAAACTTGCTTTAATTAAGGAGTTATTGATATTTCAAGTGCAAATTGATGATATAAAACCTTGATAAAAATGCACTTTAAGTACTAATCACATCCCCCAACCAGCTTATTATAAGTCCCTAGTAATCAAGCGTTAAAATAGAAAAACAATTTGCAAATTCCACAAAGCAAGATATTCATCATTCAACTTTCATTAATCTATCCGGATAAAAAAACTCTCATTAAATTTATATATCTACTCACTACCTCTTAAACAAGATATTAATAAACCTTTTTTAATGCTTAATATATCAACACATAGTTATAAGGCTTTACTTGGAAGAAAACAAAATTCTTGTTCTAATGTTTAATGTTAACTTCTTTGGGTTGGGATTTTTTTTTTAATATATATACATATAACTTAAAACATCATGTATCTTTAACCCATATAACGAGCTTTCAGCTACTCACTCCCAGATTAGTTGGTCTTGGGGCATTAGGTGTTGAGACACCTGTACGAGCTTAGTAACTCGGGTTGCCAATATTGATACATAGATAGTGCAATGTTTGATTTTCTTAAGCTTTTCTTCTCAACCCATGTAACAAGCATTGAACTAATAGCTCTCAAGTAAGTTGACTTTAGGGTATTAGGTGTTAAAACACCCCTTTAGGCTTAGTTGTTTACGTTAGGGAGGCTATGAAACCAAACTTATCTATATTTTTATTATTATCATTTTTTTACTTCTTTTTCTTTTTTTTTTGTTTTTTCAAATTATATACTATCTATTTTCTTTAGTTGTTACCTTTAACAAAAGAATATAAATAATGTAAGAATCCAATGTGCAACCCATAATTATATGTTAAAGTGTATGTGAAAATTAAGGTTTAAGAATACATGTTAAATGAGTATATAAATAGAATTAAGTGATAACGATGCGAGAGTTTGTAAACCTGAATATTTCAAGAAGTATTATGATAGGCCTTGTTAAGAATGATTAGTAAGATGTGTCTCAAGAGTCACTTTAATAAAAAAGCTCATTTACTATCCTAGTAACAACAATTTTGCACATGCTTTATGAAATAGAAAACATGATAATTTTACACATGCTTTATAAAATAAAAAACCTAACAATTTTGCACATGCATACTTTATGAATTAGAAAACACAGTTAGTTATTTTTTTTCAACTACTATCCTTTTTTTGTCAACTATTACCCTCTCCCCTCAATCAAAATGAGACATTATATTCAATGTCCTAGAGTAGAAAGATAGAGTATAGAAGACATCACCTGAAACAAAGAATATTGACAAACCTGAAACACACTTAAACAAATATAAGAAACAACAAAACACAAATATTATACTATTAATAAAACCAAAAGACAAAAGTTTTTACAAACTAAGACTCAAATCATAATTGTGATTGTGGCTTACATCTTCCCTTAGTTTTACGTCCAAGAACGACTTAAACACTCTTTATGGATCGGGGATAGGCTTCCCATCTAGTTTTCTTAAAAATTGACAAACATGGTCTTTTTTAGTTAGATTTCCAAGACTATATCGAACATGTTTTTTATGGAATAGTGGCCATAAATCATGAATTGCACGATGCACATCTCTACTAGGATGCGTATCAAGAGTCGATAGAAGATTATCTAAAGACCCCTTAATCAGGCCATCTTTAATGAATAATATTTTATCATCATGATTTATAAATACCATTTCTAAAGAATGAAATTGTGCATTGTAAGTCCATTTGACACATTGATGGCAGACTTTCAGTCGTTTTGCATGATATTTTTTTACAAAATGCTTTTACCTATTCCAGCATGTGTGTAGTGAAAGAATTGAAAGACTCACATGATAATCGAACCTTTGCTTCACTTAATTAGCGAACCACTTCAGGAATTTCATGGTTCATTAATAACCTTAATCTTGCACACCTAGCTTGGTAAATTTTTATAATCACATTTTGAGGCAAAATGAGAAAATATTTTTTTTAATTTTTCAAGAGTAGTATCTATTTTTTAAGATGAGAAATGGAAAAAAGATGTAAAGAGAAGAGAAGGAACAAGGAATTAAACAAATATATACACAAATATCAATTATCATAGAAAACTGAAATAACCGACTTAAAAGTAACAGAGTATTGTTATTCGTCATTTAAATGGGGTGAGAAAGACCAGCAAATCTCTTGAAGCAAGAAAATTGATATATTTATCATACCAAGGCATTGGACTAAAAGAAAGTAAGGATTCATTAGGAAAGTAATTATCGATTATATGATGTCAAATGTCAAATTTATTGTCACTATTGATAAAAGATTCGCATCAATAATTTCAATGCTTTTTTCATCTGTGATTTCTTCTTAAAAATAAATCATTTGCACATCTTTAGATTCATCAAACTCTATTTCACTCACGGTAGATTCAAATTTATCATAAACTAATTTATTAATAAGATCTACTTCCTGTGAATCATTATCATCTCTAGGTTGTTTGCAAATATTGAAAATATTTATCTCCAATGTCATGTTTTCAAAAGATAGCTTATCTATCCATTCCTACAATTAATGAATGCATTAGAAGTTGCAAGAAATGGACATCCTAAAATAACAAGAAATGAATTACATGCTTCAACAGGTTATGTGTCCAAAACAACAAAATCCATAGGATAAATGAATTTATTGACTTGTACTAACACATCTTCAATTATTCCTATAGGCGCTTTTATAAATCTATCAACAAGTAAAAGAGTTACAGAAGTTAGTTTTAACTTACCTAGATTGAGACTTTGAAAAACTGAATATGGAAGTAAATTCACATTGGCTCCAAGATCAAGTAAGGCTCTTTTAATTTTGTGTTCTCCAATAAAGCTAGAAATTATAGGACAACTAGGGTCTTTATATTTTAAAGCATTATTGTTCTAAAGAATGACACTTATTTATTCAACTAAAAAGATCTTTTTTTCATATTTAGTTTCCTCTTCATAGTGGATAGATCTTTAAAAAATTTAGCATAAGAAGAAATCTATTTAATGGCATGCAGCAAAGGTACATTGATTTTTACCTGTTTGAAAGTTTCAAAGATTTCAGAGTTGTGATTGACTTTTTTTTGTTTGGTCATGGCATGAAGAAATGGAAGTGTTGGTGGGGAATCAGTCTTTTCTTTGTAAATTTCATATTCAACCCCTTTACTTACCCTCAGAGATTGACTGATCATCTTTCTTACAAAGTTCAAGAGTATGTTTTTCAATAATCTTACCACTGCGAAGAGTAGTGACTGATTTGACTTGATCCATGTGTTGGCTTTCAGAACTACTTTCATTTGTTTTGTATTGCCCCTTGAAATTTTGTTGTGGTTGAGATGGAAACTTACCTTTCTCTTGAAAATTGAGAGCAGATGTCAATTTCACAAAAATATCTTTAAAATCTATCATGTTTTGAACAAGTCGAGTAGTGATTATCTATTACTTTTCAATGAATGTATGTAATGTTTTCTCAAGATTTCTTATAGGAGGTGGAGCATAAGGAGGTGCATATCCATGAGAATTTTAAAAATTATAGTGTGCTTGAAACATTGGTTGTGAAGTTTATACATTGTTATTATCACTCTTCCAACTGAAATTTGGGTGATTTCTACAATGAGAGTTGTATGTTTGAGAGTATGGGTTGTGGTTGGTCCTTTGAAAACTGTTTAAAGCATGGGCTTGTTCATGGAGACATTCATTAAAAGAAGGCAAGGTTGTATAGTTATTGGTTGAGTGTTTATTAGTTTCACAAATTTGACATATAATGTTTTCAACACATTTTAATTGACAACTCTTTTTCAATTCTTGTACCTCGACTTTCTAGTTAAAAATGCAAACTTAGCTTAAGGTCCTGATCTTCTCTAGGATTGTGCATACCTCCACTAGATATATGAGGTAAAGTTTTACTCGGTGCCTTATAGGTACCCACGGTGTCCCAATTTTGAGCATTTTCAGCTAACAAGTGTAAGTATTTCATTGCTTTATTAGAATCTTTATTTTTAAAAGTTCCATTGCACATCAATTCAACCATTTGCCTATCTTTAGGTGTTAAACCTTCATAAAAATGTGAAACCAATCTCTATGTTTTAACACCATAATGAGGGCAAGTATTAAGTGAGTCTCGATACCTATCCAAAACTTAGTAAAATATTTCTCTTAGTTTTTTGAGTGAAAGTTTAATTATGTGAGATGGGAAAAACTTCTTTAAAAACTGTTGTTATATTTCTCTTGGTTTTTGAGTGAAAGTGATGATTTGTCTTTTAAAAGAATTTCTTATATGAGATGGGAAAAAACTTTTTTAAAACTACCATTGCATTTCATCCCAAGCACGAATGGATCTTAGTCTCAAATTTTATAGCCATGTTTTAGTTTTATCTTTTAATGAAAAAGAAAAAAGATTTAATCTGATAATGTTCATGCTACAATTTGAGTCATTATATGTGTTGCATACCTCCTCAAATTCCCTTAAATACAAATATGAATTTTCCAAATCTAAGCCATAAAAAGAAAGTAAAAGTTGAATAATTCCTGGCTTAAAATTAAAATGAGATGCATCATGAGGAAAAACTATACATGATGGTGCACTTGTTCTTGTGGGATTCATGTGGTCTCTAAGTGTTCTAATACAGTTATTCTCATTATGAAGTGATTGATTATCTTCTTCGACCATATTTTTTGAAAATGATGAGGATACCCTACAAAGTCTACCACTTAATGTATGTGATCACACTTTCATGCACATGTACGGATAGAATAAAAGAAAGAAAAAAAAAGACAAGAAACAAAGTTATATATAAGAAAAGTAAAAAAGAGAAAATAAAATAAATGCTATAATTTGTACAAGAACTTACCTCCCCAGCAATGACGTCAAAAACTTGACACGACTAAAAGATTGATGTCTTCTCCCAAGTGCAAGAGTATCGAAGTAATAAATAACCTGATAAAACTAGAGTCGAATCACAGAGAGGTTAATTGTACAAATTATAAACAATTATAAACAACAACAACAACAACAATAACAACAATAATATTAGTAGCAATAATAATAATAATAATAAAGAAAAAGAAGGAGAAGAAAAAGATAAAGATGAGAACTTTGAGATGGAATATTAACGTAAGGATTAAACAATGATAATAATAAATATCAAGGTTAGAGGATCCATTAATGGTATGTCAAACAAGTATAGTATAAACTCTTATTATTCAATTGGAAACCACACACAAAGGAGGTTCTAATCAGATTATAGATTGTTAACATGATTACATTAGTCATCTTATTCGATTAATGCTAATACTTATAAATCTCGTCAGGTATTCATGATTATAACTTATGTTAACAACAAATCAAGTTCCTTTCATAGCTCAAGTGTCGATTATACCATACATTATGGGCGATGAAAGTGTTAAGCATTTGTTGTTCCAAGTGTTATATACAACATAAATTAAGATTAGTCATTCAACAAGCAAAGTATTAAAGAGTGAACAAGATAACAAATACAAAACATGTCAGTATCAAATATTAAAGTCCATATTAAGTTTAGACTATACTTATTCTCACACCATTAGTGTAACTTTTTCACCTTAAGATAATAAACCTAGCTAAATATAATGAAAGAAAGAAAAATAAATAAATAAAATAAAAATATAAGTAAGATAAAAGTTAACTAAGTAAAGGAAAGGAAATGAAAGGCATAAACTTGATATTAATGAAAGCAAAATATAAGCATTACATAAATACAAAGAGAGAAAGCAAAAACATGATCTTGATCACGAAACTAAGATGCCTAAATGCATGCAAAAGCTTCCTTTTATAGGCCAAACTTGGAAACTATTGATTTGATGACTAATTAATGAGTGGGTGACCAACTCTTGACTTAGTGATGATCCTTATTTTCTCTTGTCTACCCAAAACATCATTGATAATGTCAAAATTAAAGCCACTTAAAAACGCGAAAGTTGTAAGTAATTGTCTCATCTTTCTTGTGTAAACAATTTAGGTCATTTAGACTTCTAGAACTTCAGATAGGGGCTAAACATTGAACAGCACTCAGGCTGGAGGATAGATTCATACCTCTTTGTTGTTGCTCTAATTTAGACTTGAAAGTGACCTTTTTAGATCTTAGGCTCCATATGAAAGTTATAATCCTATATCTTACCTTTTTATTCATATAAAGTAGACCTAAATCTGAGATCTACAGCTCTAGATATGACCCAATTACTAAACAATGTTCTGATTTGGACTGCATCAACATCTCTTTTCTAAGTTAGGTCATCTCTTTATCCTTTCAATTTCAGTTCCTAAATTCATCAATCAATCCTTTCATTTATATGATAGGCCTACATTTAAAAAAAACATTTACCATAAATTAAATGTATCTTATATTATTAGATATGTTATTATAAAACATGTTATAGTTAAGGAGTTATTGATACTTTAAGTACAAAATGATGATATAAAACCTTGATAAAAATACACTTTTAAGTACTAATCATAAACCTTTCTTTTGTGCTCAATATATCAACACATAGTTATGGGGCTTTACTTGGAAGAAAACAAAATTCTTGTTCTAATGTTTAAGGTTTACTTCCTTGGGTTGGGATTTTCTTCTTCTTCTTCTTCTTCTTGTTTTTTTAAAATATATATACATGTAACTTAAAACACCATGTATTTTTAACCCATGTAATGAGCTTTTAGCTAATGACTCCAACACTAGTTGGTCTTAAGGCATTAAGTGTTGAGACACCCCTGCGAGCTTAGCAACTCGGGTTGCCAATACTGATACGTAGATAATGCAATGTTTGATTTTCTTAAACTTTTTTTCTCAACCCATATAACAAGTGTTGGACCAATAGCTCCTAAGTCAATTGACTTTAAGGTATTAGGTGTTAAAACACCCCTTTTAACTTAATTGCTTAGGTTAAAAAGGCTACGAAACCAAACTTATCTATATTTTTATTATTATCATTTTTTTGTGCTCCTTTTGTTTTCAAATTATATACTATCTTCTTTTCTTAGTTGTTACTTTTAACAAAAGAACATAAATAATGTAATAATCCAATGTGCAACCCATAATTATATGTTGAAGTATGTATGTAAAAATTTAGGTTTAAAAATACATGTTACATGAGTATATGACCATAATTAAGTGATAATAATACGAGAGTTTATAAATCTAAATATTTCAAGAAGTATTATAATAGACCTTATTAAGAATGGTTATTAAGATGTGTCTTAAGATTTAGTTTAACAAAAAAGCTCATTTACTCTATTATCCTAGTAACAATAATTTTGCACATACTTTTTGAAATAAAAAACAAAGTTAGTTAATTTTTTTTGTCAACTACTTCCCTCTTCCTCCAACCAAAACAAGATATTATCCTCAATGTCCTAAAGTGGAAAGATAGAAGATATATGACATCACCTGAAATAATGAACACTAACAATCCTAATACATACTTAAATAAATATAAGAAATAACAAAATATAATAATAAAAGCAAAAGACACGATGATTTACAAATAAAGACTCAAATTTAATCTAAACTTTTTACGGCTTTTCTTAGATGACCAATTTATATGACTCATGGAGGGATCAATTACAGGAATGAAATATTATAGTTGGTCAATCAATTATTTAACAGTAGCAGCAAAGATTATAATTTTTCATGCAGAAGATAGAAATTTCTATTCCATAGCATGATCAAGAAATGACAATAACTTATCATAATAACCATTAACATTTAACAAACCTATGGGTTTATAGTGAATGTGCAGTTGGGTCTAAGAGGAGATATGAAAGATCTCTTCCAATATGCTTAGGCTACTTGGTAAGACAATGAAGGCATTAACATGCTTAAACATTGCATTTATTTGAGCAGACATTAAGGAGATATGTAGTTCTTCTCCAATTATTTTTTCAATGATGTCCTCTTGTGGTAAAGTTTCGAGAACAACCCCCAAAACTTGACTACCTTCTAAAAATATAGCTATTGACACACCTCTCATTAACCCCAAATTGCCTCCTTCATATACTAAATGAATCTTTCTCTCAGCTAGCACTTGAGCAAGATGATTTGCTAATTCTAAAAACTCCTTTTCTTTCCCAAAACTAGATCCACCAAAAACACAAACATTTCTTATGTGATGACCTGAGGAACTTGCCATTTCTACACTCTTATATATCTTTTGAATGTATTGGTTGAGTAGAAATGAAGGGAAGGAATAGAGGATTTTATAGATGAGAAGTTAAAAAGGTAATCATACCACCTATATATAGGTCAACTGGAGTCACACACATACACACACTCTTTCTCTCTCTCTCTCTCTCTTTTTATTTATTTATTTTTGAAAAAGCATGTGTATGTACAGTTAGTTGTGATTGTGGCTCATATCTTCCCTTAGTTTTACGTCTAAAAATAGTTTAAATGCCCTCTATAGTTTAAACTAGCAAACATGGTCTTTTTTATTCAGATTCCCAAGACTATATCGAGCATGTTCTTTATGGATATTGGGTCATAAATCATGAATTGCACAATGTATATTTCCACCAAAATATGTCTCAAAAGTCAATAAAAGATTTTCTAAAGATTCCTTATGTTTTGAAAAATATCCCGACTTTTAAAAATTTTCACAAGCTTTGTAAAATGCATGTGAGTCCCTAAATATGGTAAGCTAATAAAATCCATTTAAAAGATTTTAGTAACTTTTTTTTTACGAGAAATAACTCTCACATGCTTCAGAATGATAAAGTTTAATGACACTACTTACCTCATTGTCGAGAATGAATCTTTGAAATATTTAATAAGGATAATATTTAAATAAGTAAGGGTCATCCCAATAAAAGTTTTATCATTCAAAAAATTTCTTTTGTCTTGGGTACTCTAATGAGCTGGAAAATATCATGAAACAAGAAAATTAAGATTTTTATCATACCAAGGCATTGGACTAAGAGAAAGTAAGGATTTGCTAAGAAAGTAATCATTCATTAATGTGATGTTAGATGTTGAATCTATTGTTACTTTTGACAAAAGATCTGCATTAACATTTTTAGTATGTTTTTCATCCATGATTTCTTCCTGAGAATAAATAATTTGCAATTCTTCAAATTCATTCAACTTATTTTTACTTAAAATAGATTCAAGTTGATTATAAACTAATTCCTCAATATGATCTACTTCTTGTAATTCATTATCATCTCCAAGTTACTTATAAATATTGAAAATATTCATCCTCAATATCATGTTTCCAAGTCACAACTCCATTATTATATTCCTATAATTAATCAATGCATTAGAAGTTGCAAGAAACGAATGTCCTAAAATAATAGAAAATGAATTATATGCTTCAACAGGTTATGTGTCCAAGACAATAAAATCCACAGGATAAATAAATTATCGACTTGTACCAACACATCCTCGACTATTCTTTTATGCACTTTTACAGATTTATTAGCAAGTAAGAGAGTTACAGAAATTAGTTTTAACTCACCTAAATTAAGACTTTGAAAAACTAAATATGGAAGAAAATTCACACTAGCCCCAAGATCAAGTAAAACTCTTTTAATTTTTTATTCTCCAATAAGGCAAGAAATTATAAGACAACCAGAGTCTTTATATTTCAATGCATTAATATTCTGAAGAATGGCATTTACTTGTTTGACTACAAAGACTTTCTTTTTCACATTCAATTTTCTCTTCATGGTACACAGATCTTTCAAAAATTTAGCATAAAAAGAAACCTGTTTAATAATATCCAGTAAAGGTATATTGATATTTACTTGTTTGAAAGTTTCAAGAATTTCAGAATTGTGATTAACTTTCTTTTTTTTGTCATAGTATGCAGAAATGGAAGTGTTGGTAAGGAATCAGTCTTTTCTTTGTAATTTTCATATTCAACCCCTTCCTTATATTTAGAGATTGACTCATCATCTTTCTCATAAGGTTCAAAACTGGATTTTTCAATAACCTTACCATTGTAAATAGTAGTGACTGATTTGACTTAATTCATGTGTTGGCTTCTGGAACTACTTGTATTTGTATTATATTGCCTTTTAGGATTTTGTTGTGGTTGAGATGGAAACCTACCTTTCTCTTGAAAACAAAGAGCAGTGTCAATTTTGCAAGAGTATCTTTAAAATCTGTCATACTTTGAGCAAGTTGACTATTGATTGTCTCTTGCTTTTCAATGAATACATGTAATATTTTCTCAAGATTTCTTCTAGGAGGTGAAGCATAAAGAGGTGCATATGAGAATTTTAGAAATTATGGTTGCTTGAAATAATAGTTATGAAGTTTATACATTGTTATTATCACTATTCCAACTGAAATTTGGGTGATTCTCCAACCAGGGTTATATATTTACGAGTATAGGTTGTGGTTAGGCATTTGAAAACTATTTAAAACATGCATTTGTTCATGGAGATATTCCTTAAAAGAAGTCAAGGTTGGACAGTTATTGGTAGAGGGTTCATTTGTTTTACATATTTGACACACAATGTTTTCAACAGATTTTAATTGACCACTCTTTTTTAATTTTAGTATCTCAACTTTTCTAGCTAAAGATGCAAACTTGGCTTGAAGGTCATGATCTTCCTTAAGGTTGTACATACCTCCACTAGATGTATGAGGTTGAGTTTTATTCAGTGCCTCATAAGTACCCGTAGTGTCTCAATTTTGAGAATTTTCAGTTAACAAGTCTAAATACTCTATTGTTTTATCAGGGTCTTTATCTTCAAAAGTTCCATTGCACATCAATTTAACCATTTACCTATCTCTAGGTGTTAACCTTTCATAAAAATATGAAACCAATCTCTATGTTTCAACACCATGATGAGGGTAAATATTAAGTAAGTCTCGATAACTATCTCAATATTGGTAAAATATTTCTCTTGGTTTTTGAGTGAAAGTGGTGATTTATCTTTTGAAAGAGTTTGTTATATGAGATAGGAAAAAATATTTTTAAAACTACTATTGCATTTCATCCCAAGCATGAATGGATCCTAGTCTCAAAATTTATAGCCATGTTTTAGCTTTATCTTTTAATGAAAAAGGAAAAAGCTTTAATCTGATGGTGTTCATTCTACAATTTGAGTCATTATAAGTGTTATAGACCTTCTTAAATTCTCTTAAATGCAAGTATGAATTTTCTAAATCTAATCCATGAAAAGAAGGTAAACGTTGAATAATGTCTGGCTTAAAATTAAAATGAGATGTATCAGGAGAAAAAACTACATATGATGATGCACTTGTTTTTATGAGATTCATATGATCTCTAAGTGTTCTAACACGGTTATTCTTATTATTCTCATTATGAAGTGATTGATTATCTTTTTTAGCCATATTTTTTGAAAATGATGAGGATACTCTACAAAGTTTACTACTTAATATACGTGACTACACTCTTATGCACGTGTAGGAATAGAATAAAAGGAAGAAGAAGAAAAAAGAAAAAGAAACATTATAATTTATACAAGAACTTACCTGCCCGGCAACGGCGCCAAAAACTTGACACAACCAGAAGATAGATGTCTTCTCCCAAGTGTAGGAGTGTTGAAGTAATAAATAACCCGGTAAGACTAGGATCGAACCATAAGGAGGTTAATTGTATAAATTATAAATAACAATAATACAACAACAACAACAACAATAACAACAATAAGAGTAGTAGTAATAGTAGTAGTATTAGTAAGAATAACAATAATAATAATAGAAGAAGAAGAAGAAGTTGATGAGAATTTTGAAATGAAAGATTAATGTAAGGATTAAACAATGATAACAATAAATATCAAAGTTAGAGGATCCACTAATAGTATGTCAAATAACTATTGTATAAACTCTTATTACTCAATTGGAAATCACATAAAGGAGGTTCCAATCAGATTATAAAATGTTAACATGATTACATTAGTTATCTTATTCGATTAATGCTAATACTTATAAATATCGTCAGACATTCATAATTATAACTTATGTTAATAATAAATCAAGTTTCTTTCATAGCTCAAGTGTCGGTTATACTATATAGTATGGAGTATGAAAGTACTAAGTATTTGTTATACCAAATGTTATACAATATAAATCTAGATTAATCGTTTAACAAGCAAAGTATTAAAGAGTGAACAAGATAACAAATACAAAACATGTTAGGATCAAACATTAAAATACATATTTAGTTTACACTATAATTATTCTTACACCATTAGTATAACTTTTTTACCTTGACATAATAAACCTAGTTAAACATAATAAAATAAAGAAAAATAAATAAACAAAATAAGAACATAAATAAGATAAAAGTTAACTAAGTAAAGAAAAGGAAATAAAAGGCATAAACTTGATATTAATGAAAGCAAAATATAAGCAATACAAAAAATACAAAAAAAAAAAAGCAAGAGCATGATCTTGATCTGGAAACCAAAATGCCTAAATACATGGCAAATACCTTTTTTATAAGCCAAAATTAAAAACTATTGATTTGATGACTAATTGGTGAGTGGGTGACCAACTCTTGACTTGGTGACAATCATTATCTTCTCTTGTTTGCCTAAAACATCATTGATAATGTTAGAATTGGGACCACTTGAAAACATAAAAGTTGTAGAAAATTGTCTCGGCTTTCCAAAAAAAATAAAAAGAGGTCATTTAGACTTCTAGAACTCCGGACAAGGGCCAAACACTAAACAGTATGCGGGCTGTAGGACAGATTCAGACTTCTTTGTTATTGCTATAATTTAAACTTGAAAATGACCTTTTTAAATATTGGGCTCCATATGAAAGTTGTAAGTCTATGTCTTACCTTTCCATCTATATAAAGTAGACTTAAATCCGAGATTTACAACTCCAGATATGACCCAATTATCAAATAGTGTTACAGTTTGAACTACACCAACATCTATTTTCTTAGGTTGACCCTCTTTTTATCCTTTCAATTCTTAAATTCATCAATTAATCCTTTCAATTATGTGATAAGGCTGCATTTAAAATAAACATTTACCACAAATTAAATGTATCTTATTATTCAATATGTTATTATAAAACATGCTATAGTTAAGGAGTTATTGATACTTCAAGTACAAAATGATAATATAAAACCTTGATAAAAATACACTTTTAAGTATTAATTACCTTTATTTCTCTCTTTTACCTTGACTTGGTATAATTGAGGCTCGTTTGCTATTAATGAATAGTAAATACTATTCATTAATAATATTTATCTTGCGAAGTTCATTCATAATCTGCAAAGCTCATCTTGCTTAAAATGATTATTTGGCACTATTCATCAATAGTACTTTTCAACTTAGTCGAGCTTTAAGGCTTGGTTAAGAAGAGCTACCAGGTACCCCTTTTTCTATTTCTTGCATTTCCTGCCTTATCTTAACTCGATCTAATTGAGTCTCATTCACTATTTATGATTAATGTTTGTTATGCAAAGTTTATTTATACCTTATAAAACACAGCTTATTCAAAATGAGTTTCCAATACTAATCAAGTCAATTAGAATGGGCTATCAAATAGCTCTTTCACCCCTCTCATTCTCTCTTCTTCTTTTCTCTTTTTTCCCTTGTCTCAATCTGACCAAGCTCATCTCGTCTTAGTTTATTATTTGTGAATAGTATCATTTGTATTGTACTATTTATTACTATTTATAAATATTGTTTTTCTTATATTTCTTCGTATATTTTTCTAGATATTCTTATAGATATTTTTTTAGATATTTCTCAAGCTATACATTTTTTAGTTTTGAGAGAAAGAGAGAGAAAGGAGGAGGAGAAGGATAAATCCAGAGATCTTATATTTATCATCTCTTCACTACATGAAAAACATATTATATAAGAGAAATAACACATATTTCTTTTTTATATATAAAAATAAATATTTTATTTTTTGTATTTTACTTGCTTGTCACTTGATAAAATAAAATCAAATATTTATTTAAGTATAGAGTGTCCTTTATTTTACAAGAAACTTGTTTTACAAATATAACTTAGGTTTAAATATTATTAACTAAGAAAAATCAATATTTTTTGTGAAATTTTTTCACAATTTCATAGTATCACTATTAGATGTTTTGTGTTTACATAATCTTTTTGTCAAAGGTTTTAATTTTTTTAATTAATTAATTTAATGTTTAGAAAGTACCATTATTTACCACATAATCGTTAGACAATGGAGATCAACCAATTGATTATTAACAATGATTTGTGATTTTTGCTACAATATTTTTTGGTTAGAGGTTTTAGTAATTTTTAATTAATTAATTTAATGTTTAGAAAGTACCATTTACCACCTAATCATCGGACAATGGAGATCAACCAATTGATTATTAACTAATCAATTATAGGGATGCCAAACTAACTTTTTGATGATTTCTGTTTTACGAAGGGGCTCCACGCTTGATCATTATAGTATCATCTTAGTAAAAAAAATGTTGAAAATTAAAACAAGTTTCGAATTACAAATTCTTTAAAAAACATAAAAAAAATATATAAAAAATAAAAAAAATACAAAACTAGCTCTATTTTTTATTTAGTTATTTTCAAGATAAAATAGTTGCGGTTTTAATATTTATTTAGAAATATGGTTAAGATCAAGTGTTTTTTTAAAATATATTAAAATAATAAATTTTTATTTTTAAAAATTTATTATTAATATCAACATATCAAAATTATTTAAAACAAAAAAAAATGTTGGACCCAATACCAAACATGATATTATTTAGATATAAAATGTTTAGATCTTCATAATAACACTGTTATGATTAGAGCTTGATGTTCAATTTTATGGTTTTGTATTCTTATTGTTTGTGGATGAGATAAAAGGATAGAAGTTATTTTTTAAAATATTTTTTATTTTAAAAATGTTAAAATAATATTTTATTATTTTAAAATTTATTTTTGATATTAATACATTAAAATGATCTAAAAATACTAAAAAATTAGTTTAGAGTAAAAAAAATTAAATTTTAACAAAAAAAAACAGGTTAAAACTCATATTACAATGGTGACTTAATCTTGTATTAATGTCTTGCCTGCTAGATGGTAAAATGCTTTTTGGTTAATTTATTATTAATTATTCATTTCATATGCATAACCTTGTCATTTAATGCGGTAAGTTTCAACTGTTCTTCAATTTAAGAATGGCCACTTAATTATTCTTATCTGAATGACTATTTTAGGGAAAAAGAAATAATTATTATAATAATTAGTGATATATATTAATTTTTATAAGATAATAATTGCACTTTCATGGTAAAAAAATAAATTTTTTTTCTAAGCACTCAAGAGGATCTTTGTTCCAACACTAATGCCTACAAGAGTTTATGCCTTAGGTGTGCATATTTACGG
>SRLM01000669.1:193653-226358 GCA_015708895.1 Populus ilicifolia
TAACACATACACGTAAAAATTATAAAAAACAATAAAAAAATATTAATTTGATTTTTTTCAAGGAAGTTATATTTTTAAAAAGCTTTTACCACTAAATTATTTTGCAATGTAGTTCAATCCATGTTTTTAAAAATTTTATTTTTTTAAATTAATATTTTTTTAGTGTTTTGGATTGTTTAGTGTGTTTATATTAAAAATAATTTTTAAAAAATTAAAAAATATTATTATAATATATTTATATGTAAAATATATTTTAAAAAATAATTACAATTATACTCTTAAATACACTAAATAAAACTTAAGTTTAGAACAAAAGCTTATTATTTGCCTAGCTCAATCTTGATATTCAAGCATCTTGTTCATCCGGCTACAAATTAAAAAAAAAACTATTATAATAGTTTTTATAGTTAAAATTTAGCTTTAAGGATCATGTTCATCCAGCTACAAATTAAAAAAAACTATTACAATAGTTTTTATAGTTAAAATTTAGCTTTAAGGATCTTGTTCATAATTTAAAAAATTAAAAGTTATAGTATTTATTTTAATTAAAGTTTTAAAAGGAAATTTTCTAAAATTATTATGTGTATTGTTGAATTAGATTTCAACTCTATATATGAATTAGATTTTAACATATATACAATCTAATACACACATACATTACATTATGTGATGCATTTGTTCTCGAATTAGCTTTTACGATAATTAGATTTAAATTAATATTTTTTTCCGTAAATCCTTTGACCAACTAATCTTCCCAAAGGAAGCTTCCTCCTAAATTTATGGCTCATTACATGGGTCCATTTGTCAAGCAGTAGCATTATCTAACTCAAAGACATTGGTATGATTTTCAGCAGAGGAGAGAGAAAAAGAAAAGAGGGAAGGAAACGAAAAGGAAAAGAGGGGGAGGGAGAGATGGGTGTTTCTTTCTTCGTGGACTAAACCCCTGTTCTTCTCTCTAGTCCTTTTATTTCCTTTTCTCTCCCCTCGTTAATTGAAACAGCAGATTTTCTCTCTCTAAAAGAAGCTTTCTTTTGTTTCTCCCCCCCTTGAGCACGTTCTTCCCGGTTGTTTCTTGATCTGCAACTATTTAGCTGCAGGTTTGCTCATGCACCTGCTCAAATGGGTCATTGCCATTTTTGCTAAAGACGGACCTGCCTCCTGATTTCAGGTTGCCCTCTTCTCTTTTGGGTTCTTTATTTTCTTGTTTCTTGGTTGAGGGCTTTTGTCTTGCTGTAACGTTCTTGCAAATAATTGGCTTTTCTTTTTCGGTTCTTGTGGAGTTTTAAGGTTCTTGCTATTTTAAAGATTTTTTTTTCTTGTTTTAGCCGGACAAGTCATTCAATTTTCAGGATCTTTTGTAAGTTTTGTAGCTTTAAATGAATGTCGATTTGGTCTTATGTGCATCCTTCTGTTTGTTTAAATATTTATTCATTTCCTTTTGAGGTTTCAAGTTTGCACCATCCGGGGATGAAAGATTTGAAAAATCCAATTTTGAATGCGAATGCCTTTTATGGGATGTGGTGTTGAATTCTAATGAATGAAGTGTGATTTCTTTTTTTATTTGTGCTGAGTTGCAACAATGATGTTATCTACTGTTGCAAGTTGACAAATGCATCCTGTATTTTGTTTGTTAAATTAGGCCTTAGAAGAAAGAATTGCCTTTGAGCAGGACCAGTTGGTTTCTGCATTTAAAGCAAGATTTGGGGGTTGTTCTTTTTCAGCTATATTGAATCAGCTACAAAAGTGCTTTCGAGATCAAATTTTGAGAGATGGCACGGGGAAGGATACGAGCAAGGCTCCGGCGGAGCCATCTCCACCCGTTCTCTTGCTTAAGGCCAAATGCCAACAACAGTGAGGGGCCGCATCCTTTACTAGGGCCTGGGTTCTCCAGAATTGTCCATTGCAACCAACCCCATAAGCACCAGAAAAAACCCTTGAAATACTGCTCAAATTATATATCTACCACCAAGTACAATATAGTCACATTCTTGCCCAAGGCACTGTATGAACAGTTCCATCGGTTAGCTAATCTCTATTTCCTAGTTGCTGCAGTTCTTTCACTTACAGCTGTTGCCCCATTCTCGCCTCTGAGCATGATTTTACCGTTGGCTTTTGTTGTTGGCCTCAGTATGGCAAAAGAAGCTCTAGAAGATTGGCGTAGGTTTACGCAGGATATGAAGGTTAATAGTCGGAAAGCTAGTGTTCATAAAGGCGGTGGTGTTTTTGGTTACAAGCCATGGCAGAAGATTCAGGTTGGTGATGTGGTGAAAGTGGAAAAAGACCAGTTTTTCCCCGCAGATTTGCTTCTGTTGTCAACAAGTTACGATGATGGGATTTGCTATGTGGAGACTATGAACTTAGATGGTGAGACTAACTTGAAGGTTAAGAGATCATTGGAGGTAACCTTGCCTTTGGAGGATGATGAGTCTTTCAAGAACTTTACAGGAATAATAAAGTGCGAAGATCCAAACCCCAATCTTTACACCTTTGTTGGTAATTTTGAGTATGAACGTCAGGTTTATCCTCTTGACCCTACTCAGATTCTTCTTAGAGATTCAAAGCTCAGAAATACATCTTATGTATATGGAGTTGTGATATTCACCGGTTTTGATAGCAAAGTCATGCAGAACTCAACAAATTCTCCTTCAAAAAGGAGCAAAATAGAGAAAAAAATGGACAAAATTATATACATCCTTCTCAGCCTTCTTGTACTGATTTCATCCATTAGTTCGATTGGCTTTGCTGTGAAGATAAAGTATCAAATGCCAGACTGGACGTACATGCAACCCTGGAATGATAATAATTTGTATGACCCTGACAATCCTGGCAAGTCTGGGGTAGCTCATTTGATCACTGCTCTCATCCTTTATGGGTATTTAATACCCATTTCTCTCTATGTCTCAATTGAGATTGTGAAGGTGTTTCAAGCAAGGTTCATTAACCAAGACATACATATGTATGATGAAGAAACTGGCAATACTGCTCAAGCACGAACATCAAACTTAAATGAAGAGTTGGGTCAGGTCGACACTATCCTCTCTGATAAAACTGGCACCTTGACCTGTAATCAGATGGATTTTCTGAAGTGCTCCATTGCTGGTACTGCATATGGTGTGCGTTCTAGTGAAATTGAGCTTGCTGCAGCAAAACAGATGGCTATGGATCTTGAGGAGCAGGATACACAAAATACTAATGTTTCGAGGTATGGAAAAAGTGCACATAAGGAGGATAGCAGAGGAGGTCCAGAAATTGAACTCGAGAGTGTCATCACTTCAAAATGTGAAAATGATCAGAAGCCAGCAATAAAGGGATTTAATTTTGAGGACAGCCGGCTTATGGATGGAAATTGGTTGAATGAACGAAATCAAGAGGTCATTTTGCTATTTTTCAGGATACTAGCAATTTGTCAGACTGCCGTTCCTGAGCTGAATGAAGAGACTGGTATGTTTACATATGAAGCAGAGTCACCTGACGAAGCAGCCTTTCTTGCTGCAGCAAGAGAATTTGGTTTTGAATTTTACAAAAGAACTCAATCAAGTGTGTTTATTCGTGAAAAATATGCATACCCAGGACGATTGATTGAAAGGTTGCAAATTGACAATTCCATGTTTATTTAGCCCTTTTGTCCATCACCCCCTTTGATTAAAGGTATCTTAACATCTTAAATGTATCTTGGCAATCTTACAGAGAGTTCAAAATTCTCAATTTATTGGAATTTACAAGCAAAAGGAAGCGAATGTCTGTAATTGTGCGGGATGAGGATGGTCAAATTTTACTCCTGTGCAAAGGTGCTGATAGGTTAGGCTCACAACTGTCTCTTACATGGTCTTTTGTGATCTTTAGCAATCAATGCATAAAGCATCTAGAATCTTCTACCATGGTCTTTAATAGGGAAATTTAGGGGAAAAACATAGATAACTTTATTTCTATCTTTGCAATCCATTTGAATTGTGCAGTGTAATATTTGATCGACTATCAAAGAATGGAAGAATATATGAGGAAACTACTGTTAAGCATTTGAATGAATATGGAGAAGCTGGGTTGCGTACACTGGCACTTGCTTATAAAAAGCTTGATGAGTCCGAGTATTCTGCATGGAACAGTGAGTTTGTCAAAGTCAAAACTTCTATTAGCACTGATAGAGAAGCAATGCTTGAGCGAGTTGCAGATATGATGGAAAAGGATTTGATTCTCGTTGGTGCTACTGCAGTGGAGGACAAATTGCAAAAAGGGGTACATGATATAATTGTCTTGGAGACATAATTATGATATTTCTTTTTGATACATTTATGCTTATTTCCTTTTTATTCACTCACCAGGTGCCCCAGTGCATAGACAAACTTGCACAAGCTGGTCTCAAGATTTGGGTTTTGACAGGGGATAAGATGGAAACTGCAATCAACATAGGGTTTGTCTCTTAGAGTCTACCTTCAAGGTTCCTTGTAATCCATGTCAATTTTATTTCAGAAGCTATAATTCCCTGTTTTGTGCATGATGCAGATTTTCATGTAGTTTACTCCGCCAGGGCATGAAGCGGATCTGTATAACTGTAATGAACTCAGATGTGGTAGCTCAAGACTCAAAGCAGGTGATATACTTGGCCTAAGGGTACAGCATCTTCCTTTCAGGGACTTGATTTCCTTTGATGCCTGAGTTTTTTGCCTTTCATCACCACACAGGCTGTGAAAGAGAATATTTTGATGCAAATCACCAATTCCTCTCAAATGGTCAAGCTGGAAAAGGATCCACATGCTGCATTTGCGTTAATTATTGATGGAAAATCTTTATCCTATGCTCTAGAGGATGATATGAAGCATCATTTCTTAGCGTTGGCTGTTGGCTGTGCATCTGTCATATGCTGTCGTGTCTCTCCCAAGCAGAAGGCACTGGTATGAAACTTTTTCCCCTTAATTAGTGGACTTTCTTCCAGAATGTATTTTCTTGTCTTGAATCATCAAATTGACAGTGCCCTTATAGATATGCATTCTTTTGTTGGGTTTTAATTTGTTCAATTTGTTGATACAGGTAACAAGATTAGTAAAGGAAGGAACTAAAAAAACCACATTAGCGATAGGTGATGGTGCAAATGATGTTGGGATGATTCAAGAAGCTGACATTGGAGTTGGCATCAGTGGGGTGGAAGGTATGCAGGTTGGTAACATGTCTAACTAATTCTTGTGGCCTGCAGCCTCTTAAAAATGATATTGCCTTTTCCTCCAAGGAGAAATCTTTGTACCTTCAATGCTCACTTGCTGTTATTTCCAGCTGTTTCTAGGCAGTATCTGTCACTTCAAATTTCATGTCCTGCTGACATTTAAATTGGGTTGGACACATAACATCATGCTTGTCTGCAATCTTTGATCTCAAATTGGAACTAAGATCAAAATATTATGCTGAGCCTTTGCTTTCTTTATCCATTCCAACTTCACCATTTTCTCATAACTTCTTGTGGTTGTTGAGTGAAGAAACAGAGCATCATGTTTTGCTTATATGCAAGCTTCTAATTTTCCAGTGAAGCTTACGTATTTTCAAATGGATTTACAGGCTGTGATGGCGAGTGATTTTTCTATTTCCCAGTTTCGGTTTCTTGAAAGACTCTTGGTAGTCCATGGACATTGGTGCTACAAGAGAATTGCACAGATGGTAATAATCAAGAGACTACCATGCTTCCTTTTATGCATTTGATATGTTTGCATCCACTGCACTGACATTTACACCACATGCTGAGCTATTCTCTTTTTGTTGTTTCATTGAATGGGTTCTTTTGCTTTCAGATTTGCTATTTCTTCTACAAAAATATAGCATTCGGCCTTACGCTTTTCTACTTTGAGGCATTCACGGCCTTTTCTGGGCAGTCAGTTTACAATGACTGGTACATGCTATTGTTCAATGTCATTCTTACCTCATTGCCTGTCATTTCACTTGGAGTTTTTGAACAAGATGTGTCTTCTGAGGTCTGCTTGCAGGTTAGTCCCATTAATTACTTAGGTAATTCTAATGCAATTTTTGTACCAGTTATCTCTCTGCTACAAAAACAATGTTATTTCCCCATTATGCAGTTCCCAGCATTGTATCAGCAAGGGACCAAGAACTTGTTTTTTGATTGGTATCGAATACTTGGGTGGATGGGTAATGGTTTGTATTCCTCTCTTGTCATTTTCATCCTAAATATCGTGATCTTTTATAACCAAGCATTCCGTGCTGGAGGCCAAACTGCTGATATGGCTGCTGTGGGTGCTACAATGTTCTCCTGCATCATCTGTGTTGTGAACTGCCAGATTGCGCTCACGATGAGCCACTTTACATGGATACAACATCTCTTTGTCTGGGGAAGCGTTGCCACATGGTACTTGTTTCTGTTACTTTACGGGCTGATGCCTCCATCTTATTCGGGGGATGTCTACGGACTTTTAGTTGAAGTTCTTGGTCCAGCACCTATCTACTGGAATACCACCCTCTTGGTAACAGTCACATGTATTGTGCCTTACCTGGTTCACATATCATTCCAAAGATGTTTAAATCCAATGGATCATCATATCATCCAAGAAATCAAGTACTATAAGAAGGATGTTGAGGACCAACACATGTGGAGAAGGGAACGATCCAAGGCAAGACAAGAAACCAAGATTGGCTTCACAGCAAGGGTAGATGCAAAGATCAGACAGTTCAAAGGGAAGCTGCAGAAGAAGTCTTCAACCTTGGTTTCGGAAAATTGTATGCCTTCCCCATCTTAATATAAAATTAAGTCTATATTTTTTTTTTTCCGGTTGTTCTTGGAAAGTTTTTAGGGTTTTTGGCCTTAGCCTTTTTGATTCGTTTCTTAGCAATTCTTTGTCCGGTTGTAGGGGGTTCATTTCACAGAAAGCAATCCAGTATTGTATGTACACTAACTGTATGGTTTGAAAAGTTAAACAGCTTGTGAAAATAGTTGAAATTTTATTATCTTTGCTTCCTTGTCTTCTCCCCGTGCCCTTCTTCCTGTATAAAAATACACTATGAGTTGATTGAAATCTCTGAGTCTGCTATTAACTTTCTATATCTATATTTCTGTCACCTCATAAAATGTTGGTTGAAAAACTTTTTAGTCACCATGACTCTATAGTTAATATCAAATTTGGTAGAAAGAGTTCTCTTGGTATTTGACAAACCGAGCTTAGTTTAGACTAGTACACGAGGTTGTGCTTTGCAGCGGGTTAATATTATTTTTTTAATATAAAAAAATATTAAAAATATAAAGAATATTTTAATAGTGTTATTAAACCTCACTAAGTAAATTAACTTTTAAACTTTTACTCAACTCTTTATAAAACCTAAGCTACTTGAGTCTAAGAACCATGTTTCCACAAGCTACTATTTCCATTATGGACTAAGTAAGGGCTGAGCTTGGCAGCCAACATGGCAGGGAAACCTTTATCTTGTGACGAGCAAACAAACAACTGTACAAGGCTAGAATATACAAGAGTATGTGTGGAGATTATAGATCTCTCCCTCTCATTTACAGGTATGATATTATAAGCCTTCTCTTTAATGAACCCAACATAGTTGACGTAGAATATGAGTGGAAGCCACCAACAAGATGCAACTAGTGCAAAATGTTTGGTTATTCCTACCCTACTTTGCAAGTCCTCACCCCTCTATGCAAGAGTATGTGTGGAGATTACAAATCTCTCCCTCTTATTTACAGGTATGATATTATAAACCTTCCTTTTAATGAACCTAACATAGTTGACGTAAAATACGAGTGGAAGCCACCAGGATGCAACTAGTGCAAAGTATTTGGTCATTCTGGCCCTACTTTGCAAGCCCCCCCCTCCGACGAACTTGGGCCAAACCAGATTAGAAACAAGTCTGCCCTATGAATAACCAAAACCATAAAGTCCTTGCACATCCCCATCCCCATCCCCAATAGCTCCCTCTGCCTTGACAAAAACCACCCAACCTCCTTTAACTAGTTTAAACACAAACCATTCACCTTAGGCTATATATACAGTAACCAAACACACCTTTCACCCACAAACACTTTCACCCCCCTTAAAAACCAACAACTTACTCGTTAAGGCCCAACCGAAACAGTATACCAAGG
Source organism: Populus ilicifolia (assembly GCA_015708895.1). Lineage (NCBI taxonomy): Eukaryota > Viridiplantae > Streptophyta > Magnoliopsida > Malpighiales > Salicaceae > Populus > Populus ilicifolia. Next base: position 201,737 of record SRLM01000669.1, read on the forward strand.
AACACTTAAAGATAAAAGACTTGGGATCAAGTCATGAATCAAGTCATGACATTTTTGCTATTGAAAAAATTCAACTATTTATTGCTAGTATTGAGGATTGTATAGTAAGCATAATGGACACCTTTAGAACTCAAAAAGAGGCTCAACTTTAACCAAAGATCTAACCACACACACCTTAGAACAATTAGGTCATCACAAAGAATACTGAGATGAATCTCACCCTCCTCTCTTAGTCACAAAGAAGAAAAGAGGTAAGAAACGTAAAGAGGCTAAGGGCTTCTAACTTTTGTTACACTCAACCCCCCAACCAATAAATGTTCTTTATATAAAGTTAGAACATTAAAGGCTTTAATGGCCTTAAAAAATAGAAAATGGTTCAAGAATGGATCATTAAAAACATGCTTGATATCATAAGTTTATTGGAAACCAAAATAGCCTCCAGCTACATGGATACAATAGTAGTTGGATTAGGATTACATGATTGAAAATTCATATCTAATGTCAGTCCTACTAACCATTGTCGTATATTAGTTGGTTAGAACCCTCAAAAACTCCATTTAGAATGCATGCACAAAACTCAATAATGGATTACTTATGACACAACCTTCCTAAACAACATCTACCTTTTTAGAATAACCTTTATAAATGGACATAACACCCTAGCTGGAAAAAAAGTCATGTGGAATCACATTAGCCTTCAAAGCCCCTGGAATTCCATTTTTCCCTGGATCTTAATAAGGGATTTTAATGTTACTATGATGTCAAGTGATCAAGTAAAGGAGAGTATTGTATGGCATAACCATCACAATGATTTCATCAATTGTACACAACAGGCTGAACTCATGCAAATTCCTTACTTAAGCATAAGATACACATGGCATAATGGCCAAATAGAGGATAATATCATATAGAAAAGGCTTGATTAGATATTAGGGAATCCCTCATTTCTTAGCTAATAGCTAGCTCCTCATTCACACTTCATACAAAAGCGCCTATTAGATAACAATGTCATGATATTCAAGCTTGATCCTTTAACCACAGCCTTTTTAAATCTTAGACTCCATGAAAGTTGTAGGCCTATGTCTTATCTTTCTATTCATATAAAATAGACCTAAATCTGAGATCTACAGCTCTAGATATAAACCAATTACTGAACAGTGTTTCGATTTGGACTACATCAGCATCTCTTTTCTAAGTTTAGCCATCTTTTTATCCTTTCAATTTCAATTCTTAAACTTATCAATCAATTCTTTCATTTATGTGATAGGCTTATATTTAAAATTAATATTTACCATAAATCAAAGGTATCTTATATTATTAGATATGTTATTATAGAACATGCTTTAGTTAAGGAGTTATTGATACTTTAAGTGCAAAATGATGATATAAAATCTTGATAAAAATGCACTTTTAAGTGCTAATCATAATTAAAAAAAAATCCAATGTATCATCTCACTTTTAAGCTTTGACTATTGAAGAACCATCTAAAAACTTTTCATAAACACCACTCCAGCCACATCTCTAGTAGAGTGGCCAAAGCTAAAGAAGAATGAGATACGAATCAACTACAGTTAGATTAAAATCCAACAGGAAATGAATTAAGGATAAACAAAAGTAGGCTGGCTAGGGAATACAAATAACTTTGTGATGATGAAAAAACCTATTTCAAGCAAAAATCTAGAGTGCAATGGCTTTATCATAAAGATAAGAATACTAGTTTCTTCCACAAATCCCTGATTTATTGGCAAAACTATAACATGATCCATCCCTTGAAGGATGCATCGACAACCTCATTAATGATCTGTAAGGGACGAGTAGAGTGTTAATTGATTACTATAAGAATCTCTTTTGTAGCACTCATCCCACCATAAAGACATAATACATTTCAGTACTTCCCTCCACCCTAAAATAGAGTAGAATTAGATAAACAAATTACTAATAAGGAGATCAAAGAAGCTCTAAACTCTATATTAGATGATAAGGCTCTAGGGTTGAATTGCTACATGGCATTGTTCTTCAAATGCTATTAGGCCATAATAGAAGAAGATTTCAAAGTAGCTATCAGGTAGTTCTTCAATCATCTCTTTATATCCCAGTGTGTTAATACCACAAATATAGTGTTAGTTCTAAAAACTGAGACTAGATTATCGACCAATAGCATGTTGCAATATCATATATAAATGCATCTTTAAAATCATAATGACTAGATTGAAGACACTTCTACTAAACATCATAGGTCCTTCCCCCCTTACCCCCCAATCAGCCTTCATTCCAATAAGACAAATTTTAGATGCTATACTATTGTCCCAAGAGTTGCTTTATAACTATCGTCTGCCAAAATACCTTGCTAAATGTGCATTTAAGGTAAGATATCAAAAAAGCATTTAATATGATAATCTAGCAATTCATCATAAAAGGGCTAAAGGCTATTAGCATCCCATCAACTAAAGTAAACTGGATTGAATTATGCATTACTACGCATCATTTTTCTATTAACTTAAATAGGAAACTACATGGATTCTTCAAATCTAATAAAGGAATTTGACAAAGAGGATCCTATGTTACCCTATCTTTTTATTTAACAATGGAGGAGTAGGGTGGTATATTGAGGAAAGACACATAACATCCCAATTTCATCCATCATTGAAGATGCAAAGAAAAAACTATCATAAACCTCAACTTCATAGATGACTTGATGATTTTATCTCATGCTGATAAAAACTTAGTGGGAATCCTTTAACACTCATTTGAAAATCTTACTATCCTTTTAGGAGTTTCAATTTATCATACCAAAAGTTCCTTATACTTGTCAAAAATGGATGGGTAGCTTTAGGAATCAATCCAGTAGTAACTGGGATTCCAGCAAAAAGCACTTCTTGTGAAATATCTAGGAGTCTCTTTCATCATAACCCTCCTAATACACAGGAATTACCTATCATTAGTGGAGAGAATTACTTCTAGAATCATGTTATGGACCTCCTTATCGCTCAACTATGCAGGAAGGCTCCAACTCATCAAATTAGTCTTTTTCTTAATTCAAGTATACTTTACTATAATTTTCATCCTTCCTTGAGCTCCAATCAAGAAGTTAGAAAGCATGTTAGTAATCTTCTTTTGGAAAGACACGTCCCTCAATGCATTAGGAGCCAAGGTAGCATAAGCATCAATATGCTTAAAAAAAAGAAGAAGAAAGAGGTCTGGGAATAAGATGACTGTATATATAGAATAAAGCAACCATATTAAAAAATATATGGCATCTTCTAACAGATCAATAGTTAATATGGTCTACCTAGATTCAAACCAATCTTCTTAGATGATACTCTTTTTGGAAAATTAAAATGCATTTTTAACCCTTCATCGTCTTGGAGAAAGATCTTACAAAGTAAAGAATGGTGCAAAGGGTAAATGATCATATGTATTCAAAATCAGGAAGCAACATCCTTGTGGTATGACTATTGGCTACTAGAAGGAAAAAGAATCTGTGACCTCTTTCCTTATAGGATACTCTCCTCTATAAGACTACCATGGAATGCTAAGGTGGTTAATATCATTGACAAGGAAAGATAGAAATTTTAAAAAAGCGATCAACACCTTCAATCTATCTAGAATACTATAACAATTAAACTAGCTTCAAACAAAAATGATCACCTAGTTTAGAAAGAGAATAATAAAGGAAAATTCACCATAAACTCAACTTGGGACATTATTATGGAATTTAGACCTCTTAACACCATCCATATCTCTTATGGTACCTTGGATATATTCCACGACAAGCTTTTATCTTATGGCTAGCCTTCTAGAATAGGTTGCAAACCATGAACAAACTTTATAGAGTAAAGATAACAAACAACCAAACATGCATACTATGTTGTAGACAAAATGAAACTCATGATCATTTGTTATTTCAATGCCACCACACCAGATCAATTTGAAGCCATCTTAAGATAATCTTGAATGTAATGGCCCAACATATAGTGGAATAACCTTTTACAATAAAGAACTACAAACTTTATGAAAAGAAAGAATATAACACACATCATAGCTCAACTAATCCTCTTTACCATAATATATTACATTTGGTTTGAAATGAATAATAGGATTTTTAGCAGTAAGCTCCACTCGCCTAAAAATAGTAGCATTGAGATCCTCCAACTTATTAGGATTTATCTGGAAAACATAGGCACCAAATGGCCAATCTTAGATGTCGTCTAAGAGATAGGGAACTTATAAAACCCATAATGCATTCCATTATACTCCAAGATCTAGCTATGTATGTCCATTTCCTTTTTGTGTAATGTTAGGCTTGTAAACTAGAAATGACATATAGCCTTTCTAGGGCAAATGCACCTTTATTTTCCTCCGTTGCATGTATTTCCTTTTTAGACATAAAAGATTTTAGTAGTGATAAGGTTTTTTTCCTCATATTTTATCAGTTTGGGGCATGCTCTTTGGGTTTTGTAAATACCTTTTATTTAATACATCTTAACTTTATATATATATAAAAAAACCATAATTGATCCAAGTTTACTTGGACAATCGTAACAGCAACAACTATGTCAAACTTAAACATCTTGGGTCAGGCAACATGCCAAACCCATGTTACTTGTGTCTAGCAAACTTGACTGACCTCAATAATAATAATAATAATAATAATAATAATAATTGTGATTATGATATAAATAACAACAACAACTATGTCAAGCCCAAAAAATTTAGGCCTGGCAAACCATGCCACAACCAAGATGCTTGAGTTTGACGATCATACCTAATCAAAGTTTAATAGGGTCTGGCAACATGTCAAGCCAATTTTTATTTGAATAATCATAACAACAATAACAATATTATTATTATTAATAATAATAGTTAATAGTAATTTGTGATTGTGATAACAACAACAACTATGCCAAACCCAAATGCCTTGGTATGGCAAACCATGCCATATCCAAGGTACTTGTGTCTGATAACCATACCTAATTAGGTTTAGTTGGGTTTGGTAATATACCAAACTTACACTACTTGGGTCTGACAAACATGTCTGACCAAAATTTACTTGTGTCTGATAATATGATAGACCCATATTATTTAGGTTTAGAAAACATGTCAAACCCACATTACTTATGTTTGACAACCTTGTCAGACCCAAATGTCTTGTTCTAACATCAAGCATAGTTGCTAGACTTAAGCAAACAACAAACAAAGAGAGGGTAATTGTGTAATTTAATTGTTAGGAGAGAGAAAATACAAACAATTAATCTTTGGTGGCAATTTAACCTTGATATGACTACACACGCCACTCTATGTTAAAGAAGGCATGACTACACATCTCGTTAGGGGTGTTCAAAAAAACCGATAAACCAGGTAAACTGAGAAAACTAATAAAAAATTAACGAAAACAATCAAACCGAGAAAAAAACCGATTAAAATATTTAGAAAAAATTCCAGTTCAGTTCGGTTTTTGGTTTTGTAATGCAGAAACCGGTTAACCCAGATTGAATCGAACCGGTTAAAAAAAGGTTGTTAACCACCACTAGTATAAATAGAAACTTTCCCCCTCTTGTCTAACCCTAACAAACTAACAAAGGACCCACTGTCTCACCCCCTCTCCCTCTCCGTTAACCCTAACTAGAGCACCCGCCTAGTACTAGAAGCTCTCCCTCTCACCTCTCCAAAATATTTTAGCCTATCAGACAAGTTCTTTCATTTAGTACGAGTACATCACATAAGCATCAATGGGTAGACATCAATTTCCTCTCCTCTCTTTTTGTTTTTGGGTGTGAGTTTTTGTTGATGAGGTGATTAGTCATGTTTTATTTTAGTTTTCAAGGATTTTTTATGTAAGGTCTGTGTGTTTCTTATTTACTTTATCATTGGTCATGGTTCTTCTTTAAGAGACCAACTTATGGTTTTATTAGTTGGTTTTGTTCTCAAAGTTTTTTTGCCTTTTCCTCTTCAAAATTTTTAATTTTTACAGAGGTTAACATGAACTTTTCAAATGACATGGATGATGAATATGAGAAACTTTTTAGGAGATTGAATCCACCCAGGTGTGTGTTATGAAGATTCGTCATCTTTTTTTTTTTTTGAATCTGAGTATTATGGCAAAGCTAAGGTTTCATCAATGTTAAAGTTTCAACATGTTAGATTTTAAAATGAAAACAGATTTACATCCATTTTGTTCAGTTTTTTTCTCTTTTTTTTATGTCAGGGTTGTGATTGATAATAAAGCTTGCAAGAATGTTATTGTTATAAGGGTAAGAGTTTTGGTGTCCTTTTTTGGTGGGTGTGTGCTCTTGAGTCTTAACCATCATTCTTGTTGTTTTTTGGGTATTAAATATAGTCTTACAGGTTTACAGTGCTAACAAACATGGAACATTTCTCTGTGGAATTTTAATTCATGTCCAATTCATATTAAAAGTTAGCCAATTCATATTAAAAGTCAGCCATGTATAGAAGAGAAACAGAGTTGTGTTGTTGTTGCCAAAAAACTATGCAGGATGTAAATTTTTAAAAGCTGAATATTAGTTTGCTTTGAATTTTAAAGCTTAATTTAATGTAATGCTAAGCCAATTTTAAAAAACCAAAAAAAAAAATCTCATATGATGGGATTAGGTTTCCCGGTTTTTTCTTAAAAAACCAGATTTAACCGAACCAGACCGGTTTGTTTGAACCAATTTCAAGTTTGGTTTAGTTAATTTTTTACAAACAAATAAAAATTCAATTTGGTTGGTTTTTTGAGTCTAAACCAAACCAAACCGTGAACACTCTTACATGTCGTTATATGATGGATGACCAAATTTGGCCATTAGGAAGCATCTTATGAGCCTTCTTAATGGTGAGGACTCTGCCCACTTGTTGGGGTGTGTGGAACATGTACCAATAGCTTTTTGATTAAAAAATAAAAAATATAATGTGAAAAATATTAAAACACCCCCATGATCCTCTTAATAACCAAAATACCTCCGAAGACAAAGCTTTATTTTCGACTTTTTTAGGTTAAAATCATTATTTGATTGCACTTGAAAATTAGAAAAATCAAGATACTTTTATGGAAGAAAGCCAAAGCAACCTTTATTCATTCGCGAAAAGATGAGAAATTAAAAGTGAAAACTACTATTATAATCTACATTGAAATGTTTTTTGATTTATAGTGATTTTTTCACACTATTTCGCTTTTATTATATTTTTTTTATTTGATTGGTTTTTGTTTTTGTTTTTAGTAATTTTGGAGTGTTTAAGGTTAGTAAATTATTTATGAAGGTTTTTATAATGCACATTTACATGAAAATAGCTTGAAAATTAGGTTTTTAGGTCAACTCCCTCTGATTTTCTAGCCATTATTGCCCAGTAGAGAATAAGTTGCCTACTTAAAAACAAAAACCCAAAAGTGGATGAAGCCTATTATTAAGGTAAAAAGAATGTTTTTTTTTAAACCCAAGTGCATGACACCTTGGGTTTTTTAGGCCAAACACCTAACTTGTTTTTTTCTCTTTTTTTATTGATTTTTTCTCAACTTTATCCTTAAAAAATGGGTTTTAGTTTATTTTTTATTGATTTTTTTTAATTTTATTATTTTGAATTGGGCTATATAATTTATCTTGGTTTGCTTTTTATGGATCATCATGGTTTTCAACAAATGTTCTAAAATACCATTGACATTTTATTTTTTAAAATTTTATTATTTTGAATTGGGCTATATAATTTATCTTGGTTTGTTTTTTGTGGATCATCATGGTCTTCAACAAATGTTATAAAATACCATTGACAGTTAAAAAAAATTTAGCATCAAAGGGTATTTTTATACCTTCATAATAATTTTTTTGTTATTAGAATATTAGCCAAGGAAAAATTTGGTATTTGACCAAATACTAAAAATAATAAACAATTAAAAAGCACATTGAAATGAATAAAAAATACACTTAAAAGCAAAAAAAAAATGAAGTCATCGTGCTTTTTTGTCCTTTCATGATATTTTTTTTATTATTATTAAGTCAACTTATGGGCAATTTGATATTTGAATAAATATAAAAAAAATTATAGCTTAACCCTTTTTATTGTTGATAACTTCAGTTTTTATTTTATTGATTTTTAATTTTTGTTCTTGACTCTTTTGTAAAAGTTTTATTGGTTTTTAATTTCATCATTCAATCCAAATGATGATATTATGTTTTACAATTTGATCCTCATTATTTTGATTTGTAATTGTTTTTAACCTTTATGTAAAAGTTATTATTCTTTTTAATTTCACCTTTCAATCAAAAAATTATTTTTATATTTAGTTTTTGTATCAATTTTCATCCTCATTCTTTTGATTATTTTTGGTTATTTTGATAAATTGATGTTTTTAATTTCACTATTCAATCAAATATAAAATTTATTTATATTTTAATTTTCATCCTCATTTTTTTATTTGCTATGTTTTTAAAAAATCTTTTTGTATAATTGATTTTTTATCCTTCAATATTTGATTAATTACAAATTGAACTTTATGGTTTTTCTAAATATGGTGTTTCAAGTCTAATGACCCAGATCATAAATTTAAAAAGTTAAAATGTGTTTTTAATTTTTTTTTAAAGGACTTTATAATTGTCTTTATTTTTTATTGGCTTATTCCAATCAAAAAAAGATTTTGGGAATATCACAGGTTGTCATTTCTTTTTCTTTTCTTTTTTCATTTGATTAAAATAAAACTAATTTATTTAATTTAGTTAGATCTATATTCTGAGTCACACATTTTCTTTTCTTTTTTAAAACATGCTTGTCACACATAAACATAACTTTTTATGGAAAAAAAAAGACACATAAAGTAGCCAATACCAAATTTTCATTAATAAAGCTACTCTAAGTCTCCGATTAAACTTGTATATGCTTTTGTTAGAATAACAAGTTTTTGAGTGAGAATCACCTTCTTCTTCTTCTTTTTTTTTTATTTTTCTACAAAAAAAAAATAACACCACTTTCACTATATGACCAAGCTTATAAGTAGCATTTGGTTATTTTTCAGTAACCAAAAAAAAAGCAAAAATAATGAAAATAAAAGAGATAAGTATGAAATGAAGACAAAAATAAAATTGTGTTTGATTATGGTATATAAGCCAAAATATTGTTATTGATCATCTTTGTTTATAATAGACAAGACAATATAAAATATTTTTTATTTTTTATTTTATATGTAGTAGTTTCAAACTTAAATGTTATTTTTTTACTTTAACATAAATTTATATCAAGACTTGAATTAATAATATTATTATAACTCCAGTTATAAAACCTAGACTAGCTTAACGGGCTGACCCAAAACCTGAGTGATTCAGGTTTGGACTAGTCCACTTTTAAAAAAACAGAGGAATAATTGACATCATTTGACCAGATAAAAAACTTAGGATAAAACACTAGTAAAAAATCCATTGATTTTTCTTGAATTGTTTTTGAAAAAACAAGGTTGCTTTGATTTTTTTTAAAAAAAAGATTGAGTCAACCTAGGTTGACTCTCTCATCTCTTGATCCAATCAACCTCTAAGTTGATTTTAAAACTATAATAACAACCATTTTTATTTTTATATTGACATAAGTTGATCTTATTAATCTATGACTCAAACCTTGCCCTTAGTTGACTCTTAAATTGAGTTTTAAAAGTATGATAATAACTATTTTTATCATTATATTAACTCGAGTCAACAATTAACGTCACACATGACCTGGAGTTAACCTTCAAACCAAATTTCAAAACTATAATAACAAACCACTCTTAATATTATGTTGATTCACATCAATATGACTCGTAACTTAAGTCTCGCCTCATGACTTAGATGTTATCTTGAATTAATTCTCGAGTTATGTTTTAAAAATATGATATTAATTACTTTTATTTTTTCTTGACTTGGGTTTACCTAACTTGTGATTCAGGTTTAGATCTAAATTTACCTACAAGTTAGATTTTAAAATTATAATAATTATTATTTTTATCTTTATATATTTTAGTTTGATAATTTTGGAATTAAAGGTTTTTTTATAATACTATTTTAGAAATAAAAAATATTGTTTCTAGAAACATGTCTTTTTTGTATCTCATATTTTAAAAATACAAACAATTTACTTTAAAATTATTTTAGAGACATATTGATTTTATATCTTTGTGTTTTCAATTAAATATATTTTTATTTTTATTATCTCTATTTTTTTTAATTTTAGGAAAATAAAAAAAATACTGTGCTAAAGACTCTTTCGCATTATTAGAATAAAATAGAAGACACAATTAATTGGTTTAAATTCACTAAATAAATAAAAGTTTCGTCTCTTAAACATTCCGAGTAACTGCCAACGTCATTTAATTTACATGGCCATCACACATGTTAATTAATTAATTTCTGCAAAGAAATTTTAAAATAAAACCCATAAGAGAATATCCACCAAAATGTTAAAGAGAAAACGGTGACGGAAGGAGGAAGCAAGTATGTTTTGAAATCTTGATTTGAGAAACATCCAACAAGAGAAACATCTTGCTCTCAGCGTTACCTCCACTGTACATATTATTTTTTTACTTATTAAATTATAAATTTATTTTATAAAAATTATTGATTTAAGTTTTATAAAATTTAGAATCACTAAGAATTTATATATTTATTGATTTTAAAACCTATAGAATTAATTGAAATATATGTAAACTAATCTAAATATTTTTTTTTAAATTTAAAAAAACTTCTCTATTCAAAAAATACATTTTATAGGTCCAGTTAAATGAATAAAATTTTAATTATTCTGGATTTTTACAAGAAATACATGTCTTGATTTAAATTTAAAATTTATTGTAAAGATCAAACCACTCATGTTATAAAAAAACAAAAAGTTTAAAAATTTAATAACAATTTAAATAAAATATTATAAATTTAATATATATATATAGAGAGAGAGGATTACACACACTTTTAATTTAAGTTGAATAATATAATACACATCTAACCTAATCTAAATTGAATCAATAATTATTAATTTTAATCACGAAACAAAACTCAATGTATCAATGATTTTGAATTGAAAACATTGAAAATATCATGCAAAAACTAACAAATTTAGCTTAGATTATTAAACTCCTATGATCATAACTTCTCAATTAAAGAAAAGAAAAAACACCTTGATAATAACCAACGAGGTATGGTGCATGATCTAGTTATTCTCGTCCATGTTTTTAGCTATTGTCACCAATTCTGTCAAACATGTCATTATACATATATTGAAAGGTAACGTTTTTTTTTTACTATAGAAAATAGTGGAATAAAATTTTTCTCTAAATTTTTTATTATTATGGTGGAAAATTTATAATTTTTTATTGAAAATTTGTTTTGTCTAATATTTTTTTTCTTTATACTTTATACTTTTATTTTTAATACTTGACCTATTTATCATTATTTTTTTATCTTTATTTTTTTTGTAATAATGTTTTAGTTTTCCCATTTTTCTTCTTTAATTTTTTTCTTGGAAAAAAATATTTTTTTTTACATTTTAAATATTTATTAGTTTATATTTGACCTATTTATACCATATATATATATTAATGCATATGATCTTTATTATATTTTATTATATATAAGTATCAATTTTTTTATTTATAATTATATTTTTTATTCATTGTAAAAAACACATGATAATAATGCCTAGATAATAATTCATTTATGTTAGAAAAGAAATTATTTATCCTACACCTAGCAAGTTGAATAAACATGTTAATATTTTTTTATTTATTAATATTTATAATTCTTGATTTATTTAATTAAATGTATGTATATATCTTTTAATTTATAATTAGGATTTTTATTGTAAAACAAACACAATTTAAAAACTTTTATATTTGTTTTGCCAAAAATTATCTAAACTAGAATGAAATGTAGGTCAAATAATTCTAGCTAAGTGCTTGCTGGTAGCTCCAGACCAAAATTGCAACTATTTATTTAGATCATATTCGTAAGGTCTAAAAAAAAAAAGTCCTTTAAATTAATGCACAACGAAAATAATAAAGATAGACAAGTTATAGAATTAGTCCTTGATGTATTTACCCAATTCCCAATTAAGACCCAAACAATTATTTTATCAATTAGGTCCCCCCCCGCGTCGATGCCCTTCTATTTGCGACTTTTACAATTATAAATGAAACAATTAAAATTTTTTAATTTCATCTCAAATATGCAATAAATGAGAAAATAATCAGTCATATATTATTTTTTTTCAGAAACAACTAGAGGTTTATGAGCATTTCCATGTGAACTGACGCTAGATTTCGAGAAAATCAATTATGCCTATAAAGACTATAGAAGTTATACTTCAGTTACCATTAGGATGCATGTTAATACATTATTCAAAATAATTATACTGTTTAAATGTGACTTAAAAAAATGCTAAGAAGCTTATAATTTGTAATGTTGGTGATATATAATTAAAATATTTGATAATAATTTTAGATATATATTATTATTTATTAAAAAAAATTTAAAGATATGTTTAAAAGTATAGTTATAATTGTTTTTGAGAATAGCATAATAAAATAATCTAACATATGTAAAAAAATAAATTTTAATAAAAAAATAAAAATATTTATAAAAATATAAATATAATCATGTTTTCAAAGGCGATCATGATTGAAAACCATCTATCTTTTCAATTATGTGTTGAGCAATTTGATTTGTAGTTTAACCTAACTTCTACGTATTGCTGTCGTATAATATTTGTAAGACGTGTATTATAGAGAAATGGGGCCATGTACTAGATGATAAAGTAGCAGTTGTGACATGGTGAATGGGCATAGATATATTTTACTAAAACTTTTTGAGGTCACCGTAACTTTAATTATTATTATTATTATTATTATTTGCTTTAATAGCCAAAAACACTAACAAATTATGTGGTTTAGGAACTCAGTTTGAGAATAGCTGTACAATTAAAGAACTGAATCGGTGTTTCTCCTAAAATTAAAAAGCAGCTCCCACTCCCCCTCTTTCTCTTCCCCACTCTCTGAAAATTAAGGAAAAGAAAGCCTCTCTCTCTCTCTCTCTTAATTTGTCTAAATTTAACTATTATGAAAATCAAACCGGAGGAGGAGGAGGAGGAGGAGGTTTAGGCTTAGGGTTTCGGTAATTATTATTATTATTATTATTAGTGATAGAATTTGATTATGGAGCCGCGTGTCGGCAATAAGTTTCGTCTTGGTCGCAAGATCGGTAGCGGATCCTTTGGAGAGATCTATCTAGGTTTGCTTTAAAATTATTGTTTCTGTTTATCATTTTCCTTAATAATCGGTTATTATTTTTTTAATTTTCTTTTGTTTTATAGGTACAAATATTCAAACCAACGAGGAGGTTGCCATTAAGCTTGTGAGTATAGTGTTTTTTTTTTCCTCAAAACATAAATTCTTTTAATTGATTAAATTTGGGAAAATCGGAGATTATCAATGATGTATTTTGATGCCTAGGAAAATGCGAAGACAAGGCATCCTCAATTGCTGTATGAATCTAAGCTGTACAAGATGCTGCAGGGAGGAAGTAAGTAGTACTGAGCTATGGCCTATTCTTCTATTCGTGTGGATGCTTTGTTGTTGTTTTTATGGTATTTGTTTGTTAAAGTATTTGATTAGCTATTGTGAAATTGGCAGCGGGGATTCCGAATGTTAAATGGTTTGGTGTTGAAGGGGACTATAATGTACTTGTGATGGATTTACTGGGACCTAGTCTTGAGGATTTGTTCAACTTTTGCAATAGGAAGCTGTCTTTGAAGACCGTGCTCATGCTTGCTGATCACATGGTAGTAGGAGTTTATTAATAAGAGTTGGTATCCTGTGTTGTGTTTGGTTCGTTTATGATGTTGTTGTGTTTGTAATTTTACTGTCAGATTAATCGAGTTGAGTTTGTTCATTCCAAATCCTTTCTTCATCGAGACATCAAGCCAGACAACTTCCTCATGGGATTAGGGAGGCGTGCAAATCAGGTCTTGGGTTTGCAGTTTTTCGTATTTGGATTTATTTATTTATTGATTGTTGTATGTTTTTTGGTCCACCCTGTTGCTTAATGTTTAGTTCTGTTCAGGTCTATGCCATTGACTTTGGACTGGCAAAGAAGTATAGAGACACTTCAACACATCAACACATTCCTTACAGGTTAATCGCTTGCAACTTCAAATAGGTCATTTTATTACATATCGCAAATTTCTAGGATACTGCCACTGGTATAGGTTATTGTTCTTCAGCTGTTTGACCTTGCCTCTATGGTTTTATATACTAGATGGTTTAGAGGGCAGTTTTTTATGTGCAGTGGTGGAAATCAAATTTTACATGGATGGGACTTAATTTATATTTGTCGTTTATGTCAATTGCAGAGAGAATAAAAATTTGACTGGAACTGCAAGATATGCTAGCATGAACACTCACCTTGGCATTGGTAAAGATTGTGGCTACTTCTTTTCAGCCCCCCCCCCCTCTCCTTCCTCCCTTTGTGTTTAGAATATTAACCTGATTGCTGCCAGTTGTAAAACTACTGTTTCTTGATTGCTTTATTTCTGTATTTTGTAGAGCAAAGCCGTAGGGATGATTTAGAATCACTTGGATATGTTCTTGTGTATTTCTTGAGGGGAAGGTGAACACCCCTGTCCTCCAATATTATCTCATTTCACCCTTGTTTCTTAGTTAATTTTGTTGTGACGACATGTGGTTTTAGTCTTCCATGGCAGGGACTGAAAGCTGGTACAAAGAAGCAAAAATATGAAAAAATTAGTGAAAAGAAAGTGTCAACTTCTATTGAGGTATGCAGGGGTGTTAGGATAATTTGTTGATTTGAATTGTAAACATTCATCTTATGTAACTGAATTGGAAAATCCTCATCAGGCGTTATGTCGGGGTTATCCTACAGAATTTGCATCCTACTTCCACTACTGTCGGTCACTCCGTTTTGATGATAAACCAGATTATGCATACCTGAAACGACTCTTCCGTGATCTCTTTATTCGTGAAGGTTCGAACTTTGCTTTTCAATTTTTACCATAAGATATTATATAGGACCAAGAGCAATGATGGTAATATTTTGATCTTGTGAATCCTTATGATTTTCCCAATTGTTTTGACTTTTTTTTCTTGCTTTAGGTTTCCAGTTTGACTACGTCTTTGATTGGACAATTTTGAAATATCAGCAATCACAGAGTGCTAATCCTCCGACCCGTGCACTTGTAAGTACCAGTATCATTGTTACTGTCTCTGGGCTTCTAGCCTTTGACTGATCAACTGTATAATCCTGCTATTATGTTTGACTTGGTGTATTTATACTATCTACAGGGTCCTGTTGCTGGACCAAGCTCTGGCATTCCTCCTGGTGCTAATAATGTTGATAGGCAGTCAGGTAGACATGTTGCTGCTTGATGGCAAACTGAAGATTTTGGATTTATCACCTAAATATTTCATGGGGAATTGTTTGATTTTTATTTTTTTTTATTTCTCACCTGGGATTTTAGGAATTTAATGTTTTTTCCACTTGGTTGTTTTTAAAAGTCTTGATTAGGAACATGCTTATTGATTTTAGGAATTTAATGTTTTTTCCACTTGGATTTTAAAAAGTCTTGATTAGGAACATGTTTTATTCCTCTCAGTATAGTTGATTTTGGTTTCTAGGTAGAGAATTTTTATCATGCTTTTTACAGGAGTAGAGTGTTGATGTTGGATATTTAATTCCATTTCTTTCCCTCCTTTTTTATTTTATTTTATTTTATATTATTATTGGTTTCCCTGTTTTCTATTTTCTCTTCCCCATCTTCTCCCCTCTCAAATTTTTATATCCCATGCTTTTCTATTCAAAGCTTTTCCATGTGATTCTAGTTTCGTGCGTCTTGATGCGTAAGAAAATGTCATTTGGGTTTTCACTTAAACACAGGTGGGGAAGAAGGTAGACCTGGTTGGTCTTCAACTGATCATGCTCAAAGAAGAAACTCTGGACCTATAGTGAATTCTGGAAATCTATCAAAACAAAAAAGCCCTGTTATAAATGATCTATCCTTGTCAAAAGATGCCACTGTAAGTTCTACACTGCATCTGCTTATGATTACAAGTATTAAACAAATGTAAATGCCTCCCTTTCATAGATGATGAATAATGGCAAAGGTAAATGAAAGTATTGGCCTTAGTTTTTTTTCCCTATCATTCCTGGCTCAAGATCATTCTTTGGGTGCCTATGGACATAAATGCCAGGCAGACCTTACTTTGGAAAGAGTTTATGAGAACCTTTTTCCTTTTCAAGTAAGTGCATTTCATATCGTGGTGTGTGATTGGTATCTCAATTCTGTCAATGCATGTTGTCATGTGTGTGGGTTTAAGATGTGCCATGCTTGTAGAATCATTTCCTCCATGAACAAACAATCTCGTTGCATATATATTTGATGCTCAATATTGTTACTTGATAGTTGATTTATTAAAAACTTGCATGGACCTGTGCAGCTGTCCAGCTCAAGATTTTTGCGATCTAGCGTGTTGCTTATATATTTGATGCTCAATATTGTTACTTGATAGTTGATTTATTAAACTTGCGTGGATCTGTGCAGCTGTCCAGCTCAAGATTTTTGCGATCTAATATGTCATTGAGGCAACCTGCTATCTCAAGTAGTCGTGGTGCAGCCCTTGTGAATGATTTCGATCCTTCTCATCCCCGTGCAACTGATGCAAACTTTGCAGTGCCTCAGAATGGGCAAAGAATTTCACCTGCTTTATTATCTTCAGAGCAGAAGCCCTCGTTCTCTGGTAGAAATACTAGCATAAAGACTTTGGAGTCAACTCGAAGGGGCATTGAGAGCTTGCATGTCAAATATTGATGGAAGGTTACGTTATTAGCTGATGTCAATCACAAATGCTCGCTGCTGTAAATTTATAATCTGATACTGTAATTGCATATTGAGTGATGTGTTGTCTTGCTAACCTGTGCAATGCAGCGCGTGGGGACTGTTCTATTTTTATTTTTTGAAGGGAAAAAAAAAAACAATATCCAATGTGGAAGATAGCAGGAGTTTGTGGATGTAAAATACATTATCCCTAATCGTTTGTAATTGATGTGTTCATAAAATTAGATTACTTGAAAAGAATCTGTTGCTTCTTCCTCTTCAAAATTCATGGAAAGCAGACGGAATATGGTAACCATAACTTTGCTTGATAGTTAATTGAGCAAAACACGTTCAACAAGAAGTTACATCTTTTTGTATTGTTCACTGATGGCTCGAAACTACCTACGACTGAGAACTGAAACATGCCCCAGCCACACTTGATGTGTCTTAACACTGAAAGAGCATCATACCATCGCATGGTAATTTTTTGCTTTGCGAATAAACCCACGTGGTAATCTGGTTTCTTACTGGACTCAATCTTTCCCTGCCAATATCATTTATGTTTGCTTAGTAACTGAGCATGTGGTTTTTTCCCTAGACTCAATCTTTCCTTGCCAGTATTATTTATGTTTGCTTAGTAACCAAGCATGTGAAATAAATAACTAGAATATGATAATCAAAGCATATAATAAGCTTTATAGGAATTCTTTTCCGATCTTTATTGATCTCATAAACAAAAAGAACTATACATAAGTTTGTATGTGTGTTATGCACAAAAATTGCATGTTACACCAAGTTATCTCTAACATGTACTTTATATGTTCTTGCATGCCCCTATATATTGAATACACCCCATGCATCTCTTCCTTCAAACAAGAGCTGCAACAAGTATTTATAGACAAACATTTATAAAGTACAACTTCCATTTCTACTTTTAAGTAGTGGGATACTATTTCACCAATGTTCATCCATTGACATATTGGTCCCGTTATCTATCAAGTAGTGGATAATTTTCTCCCATGATCTTTGTAGGTTGAGAGCGACCCCTGGTCAGCCCCCACGTTTTCAGTCACATGATTCCATAATCTTGAATATCCATAACTGCTATTAACCTATATTCTGCATGCCCACCTGGTAGCCCCAACTGCCATCCTTTGTTGCGTCTTCTTGTTGATTTGTCGCGTGCTTTAGACAGTTCTTTGTCTAAGTTTCAAATCGTGCCAAGTCGAACCAACGACTTGCACAAGCTGTTGCACATTACCGAATTCGCATCCATGTGCAAGTTGTCAATTTCTGCACTGTCGAATTCACATATGCGTGCAGGTTGCCACTGTCTGCGCTGCCAAATTTCACGACAGTCCCAGTTCTTATCAACTTATCCCCCTAATGAGTTTTCCTGCTCAGCCTTGATAGTCTATCATCCAACTCATGTTTGTCAACAATCTACGTTGTTGATTTTTCTTTGACGAACCTACAGCTACACAAATATGGGTTGCCGATTTATCTCTTTTTTGGTATGGTTGTTAGTACCCTCAAGCACTATTTTGGACAGCTTTTTGAAGTGTGCACCTCATGCACATTGACATTATTACACATACCCTTTAATAAACTAGAAAAACAACATGAACAAATTAGAAAAACTAAGATTATTAAGCATAACATTTAATTTTATATACTAAAAAGAAAAAAAATACAAATAACTAAGAGTAAAAATAACTTTTTTTAAAAAATCCTGTTATATTAGTCTTTCTAGGTTGGAAAAAACTCATCCTTGAGTTTTGGCCATCCATCCGCTTGTATTATTGTTGTTGTTAACTATTAAAAATAATGTTAGCATCTTTACGCTCCATTGAACTCAATACTATATTGTTAGCTGACTTAAGAAAATAAAATAAGAATCAATTTTCAAAACACTCTGAAGCTTTATAAAATCATTACTAGTTGTTATTGACTTGTTCTATATCATACCATTTCTCACATCATTATAATTCTTGAGAATTTTAATCTTCTATTCATTCTTTGTAAATTGAGATGAAACCATATAATTTCACCCTTTCTCTCAATAATTACCATCTCTTTTTTGAGTGCCAATACTATATATGTATTATGTTTTTTGTGATATGTGACATTCTTGTATTATTATTATGGTCCATTTAATAGTAGACGACAAGTATTTATATACACCACATCACACTAGTCCAAAACACTATCAAAATATATATTACCTATAGAAAATGAAATAAGATAGTGTTCATCCAATATTACTTTGCTAACTTGATTCACCCATTTTAATTTGTAGGATTTGGAGTGTTTTTAAATCTTTATTCATAACTTCTCTATTGCCTCACTTGACACCATATACTTATAAATATCATTATTATCAATGACCAAATTACAAATACTGTCTTTGAAAGTTGAACATAAAAGACTAGTTTATAAACAATCTTAACTTGAATCACGCATGGGAGAAGGAAGTTCTTTTGGATGACTAAGGTAACATTATCATCACCTTGCAAAACCTCATCATTATCATCACAAATAGTTAGACTCTTCTACCAATATATGTTTACTTGGATGACTCTGTTTTATGGCATTCAAAAGTTCAATACCTCAACTCATGATATCTAAAACACCAAAATTTAAAAACATATCCAAAACTCAAACCCTAACCTCACATGTGGTTTGTAAGCTAAGCAAATGAATTTTGATTGCTAGTGCACACCTTTTTAGTATTTTGGTTAAACTGAAAGTCATATATGTTAGTTACCGTAACAACTTTTTGTTTCTCTATGATCAAAGCCCTCTGATATGATTCTTAAATTGTTCATATAAGTACTTAACAATCAATTGCTCTTATGTTTCTCACATATTATTCATAGCCAAGAGTTGGTAGAAATCATCATTGTAATCATCAATGGTTATCCAGCTTTGTCTCAATGTATGGAGTTGTTGGTATAAAGTCTGAATGTACTTGAATGGAAGAAAGAGCTCCTTCATCTTCTCCCACTCATTAATATTTAGTTTGTTTTATCTCTCTTGAGACATCTTTATTTGCTTTGGAACTTCCATGCACTTGAAAATCCTTAATTTGTAAAGTTCGAGTAAAATTAAAAAGTTCAGAATTTATTTGATATTCTGCTTAGTTGAAAGGTTGCCTAATTTAGAATAGGTTATAAGTATTGGCTAGAAACCCATGATCACTCTCTTTTTGTTCTTGTTAGATGTTTTCTGCCAATTATCAAGTCAGCTATGGGATTTGCTTTTCTATATCATCAATCACTAACTTTTGAATGTTTGTCTCATGAGGAGGAACCTTCTCATGTTCATGAACATGTTTTGTTTTCATATAGATAAAAGTGAAGGATAACTGAGTTTATTACAGGTCAAAACCCTCAAAGATTAAAAAAAAAAAACATCATAACTATTAAAGGGATATTGAAAATACTCTATTTTTATTCATCCATGTCTCACTTGCTAAAAGGTTATTACAACATTTTGTATTAAAAAAAACTATAAAAAACCTAGTAATATTAAATAGGAAAAATAAAATAGAAAAAACCAAATCCCTTCAAATAGGGAAAAAAAACCTAGAAAAGCATAATAATATAGAATATAAAAAAAAGTATTTAGGAAAGATATTTATTTTTCTAAATTTTTTTTGCATCAGTCTTCCTAGATCGGAAAGGACTTATCCTCAAATTCATACTCTAATCAACAACCATCATTCATTATAAATATTCCTTCATCTATGAGTCACCTTATCGTGTGTTTCTAACATAACACCTCAGGTCATCCTATCATAGTTTCCTAACACAATATTTTTATACGAGCTACTCCATTATGGGTCACACATCAAAATTTTTAATAACAACAACTGATATAAATAAAAATAATAAGTTAGTTCTTGAATTTTTTTTTTAAGGAAGAACCTCCCCGTCCCTTTTTACATAAAGATGTTCTATTCTGCTATATCATGTAACTATGGTTGTCTAGCAGCACACATCGAGCTAGTAATTATAAAGAACTTTAAGATTTGATACAAGTCCTCTATGATCTTTAATCAAAACCATTAGAAATTGTTAAGCTATAACATAAACACAAGCAAAAATAATACAAAAAATATAACAATGACAAACAACATAAAATTTTACAGAATAAGATCATCACACAAAAGATTCTAATTTAAAATTTTATTTCTCAATAATTCACCACACCAAATAGTCTTCTTTTTAAGGGGTTTACAATGTCTTAAATAAACTTAAAAAACAACATAAACATACTAGAAAACTTGGAAAAAAATATGAAAAAATTAGAAAAAATAAAATTATTAAAAATAATATTTAATTAAAAAATAAAAATAATTAAAAAAATAAATTACTTCTCTTAAAAAATCCTCCTATATCAAATTCGATTTATTATACACCGCATAAATTTCATTGACGATCCAAATTAAACATCTCTTCTTCATGAGGCAACAAAAAACAGCAGAAAAAGATTCTGATTCTCTTCATTGTTTCTTTTTAGCCATGGATGAAGATGTGAAATGTTTTTGTCCATTTCTTGAAAAAATGTATAAAATAGAAGAAGACATTACCATACACACCAAACATGAAAGAAAAAAAAGAGAAATGAGAGCATCTTGTTGTTCCTGAGATACCTATGAAAGATTAGTTGTGCTTTTACCTTTTGTTTTCTGGACAAACAAAAGGTTAAAAGATGATTCCTGCCGCTAGCAACCAGATAATCCATCTTATCGATCCATGTAACTCAAAATTGTTTATGAATTTTTTTGTCAATAACAAGTATTGGCTTCTTGTTTGAACTACGAGACAGGCAATCTAAACTAGCAAAGACATGGGATAATCAACCACAATCTCATCAACAGAAGCATCTTTTGGCCTCGGAATCAAGGTGAAATATAGCATGAACCAGCAGAGTGATGATCATAAGGTAAAGATTCTATGTTCGGAACAGTCCACCCTGTTTAGATGTTGCTCACAAGTGAGAGTGAAATATCAAGCAAAGTTGGTGTATGCATAAAACTCAATTCCCATAGATTTGGGTTCCATGGAGCACAAAGAAGAAAGCTTACTACATGCTGTAAATATATAGTGGCATTTAAAATTCCCAGAAGAGAAAATACATCACACGGCATCATCTCTCTTCCAAAACAACGCAGCTCACACACTGAAGCAGTGTAGTCTTTTGGAAGGCATGCGAGAGGGAGGATCAAGTCGCCATGGATCACCTCCATCCATGAACCACTTGGGTGCAAGTGTCCTTGATCCACCTAATACTCTTCCTTAAGGTCCCCTTCATCTTGCCCTCCATTGCATAGAACTTGTAGTTAGCAACCCTTCTTTTCCTTTTCAGCTCAGGATCATTGAAACTCCATCTTTTTGAAAATGACCCAAGATTGCTTTTCCCTTTCTTGATCCTCACTTCGTTGCCCAATTGATTTGGCTGTGCAGAAACCGCGTTGCTGACACTATAAGACCTCAAATCTTTCATGTTTGCAGGTGCCGCCTTGTCTCCATGGTATCCCTCCATCTGTATCCTCCCTTCCCTGCATGACCTAGATCTGAAATGCTCCATGGGAAAGAGAAAAAACAGAAAATATCATGCACAAAAATTGAAAGATTCAACAATCAAGATGGGGCAATTGGTGAGGAGAGAAAGGACAAGAAAATATTTTTAATTTGCTCGTGATCCAAGCTTTCTTTTAGCAAATATATTCCAGTTTTAACGGCTTCATTTTTCTGTAATAAAAATAAGTCTGTAATTTATTGTGTAATTTAACCTCTCAATATATAAAAATAAAATGAAAAAAAGATTTGTTTCTTTTTTATTTTAATTATAATACCCGATCTAATTCATCAAATCCACCTAATAATTGGTCGGCTCGAGATTTTAACGGCTCCATGTTTGATTTTTTTTTTTTCAATTTTTCTTTGTAGTTAAAAGTTGGGTTGATATAAAGGAGCCTCCTATTAGCAACTCTGATTTTGGATAAATTTATTTTTAAATCAGGTATTATAATGTTTTTTTTTTCAAATTCAAATCTTTAAATCAACACTTTGGTTTTTTTTTAATAAAATACAATTTATGTAAAAATTTATTTTTAAAAGTATAATTTTAAAACCTGATCCGGCTTGGCAATTCAACTCGGGACTCGATAGATCCGGGATCGGAACAAAACTAAATTAAAAAAAATAAAAAAATCTTGTTTGACCTGATTGATCCGATCACAAAATCTAGTTAAAAACTAGATTTTAACCTATTAATATTTTTTTTACTAAAACAATATTATTTTGGTATAAAAACTGATTTAAATAATTTAATAATCTAATTAAAATCTTAAGTATAGGTTTTGAATTGAAATAAGCAGGAGGACGGTTTAATAACTATGCCTTAAAATGTTAAAAAAGAGAGAGCATTAATTAACAAATAAGCCGGTCAAAAATACCAGGAAAGATAATCTATCACCAAGTTGGTCCTTGGTACATATAAATTATCTTCGCCCTTGATTTTTAACGTTTGGTAGTTGTCTTCTTGAATGATGGAGAAAGTGGAGACGATGGAGGATCCAATTTTCATTGTCTGTTTCAAAAGGTCGTCAATTTGCATGAGGCCTATTTGAATGGTCTTCGTTGGGCATCATCAGTCAGTTAAAGTGGGTTTAAAAAAATGGTTATACTTATTTTTAAAAGTATATTTTATTAGAAATATATTAAAATAATATTTTTATAAATTATTTTTAATAACAATGTATTAAAATTATTTTAAAATATTAAGAAAAAATAAAAATAAAAAAAATAATTTTTTCAAGTGACATTTTTTTTTTAATATTGAGATGACAATATATTAGATCAACCTAAACAATCCAAGTTAATTTTTAATCTATGGCTCAGGTCTTCAGAATTAATAACCATAGAAAAAGTAAGTTGAAAAAACTTATAAAATTTAATTTTCAATCAATCTAATATTGAATTATAAAATTAAAAAAAATTATTTTATTTTAGAAAAGAACAAATAAATTAACTCAAGTCAATCTAAGTTAACTTATCATACCTGCAAATTAGGTTATAAGACTGGGATAATCTCATATAAATCAAATCCAAATAAATTATGAAACTCAATTCTCAATCAACCCAATTTTAAAGGATAAAATTGAAAACAAAGAATTAAAAAAAAATAACTTAAGTCAACCTATGACCCACTAGAATGACTTTATAGAAAATAATTCAAAATAAATTATAAAATTCAATTTTTGATCAATATGATGTTAAAAGATAATTTTTTTTAAAAAAATCCAATTAAAAAAGACCCAAAAATAAAACCAAATAACTTATATTAACCCTTTAAACTTGTAATTTTTTTCATGAGATTTAGATAGTCCAATGAGAAATAAATTGAAACAAATATTAAATTCAAAATCTAATATTAAAGGAAAAAATTAAAAATAAATAAATTAAGAAAACAAAACTTTTTATAGTAATCAGTGAATACACCTCCTCTTTAATTTTTGTTAATAACAATTTGATTTTTTTAGTATAAATTGTTGGTACTAAAATATATCATTAGGATCAATATGATTTTTATTACACATGTAGTAAGCCTATCACCCCATTTTTAGCACAAAAATAATAGTTGGATTTTTTGTTATTTCATTGACTTGCGCATATATAGATTTTTATTTTTAACAGGGAGTGGGTGATTTCAAATATATTCAACATAAAAACATATGATTAAGTAATATGGGACTTTTTAATAGGGATAGAATATATATATA
>SRLM01000669.1:226374-303253 GCA_015708895.1 Populus ilicifolia
TATATATATATATTACAAAACTATAGTGATTTTGCAACAACATATTAACCTCTATTTTCAACACAAATACAAGTAGGATGAAAAAATTAAACATAAAAAATATAAAAATATTGTCAACATGTTTTCTAGTATCAAGAAAATTTTTAACTATGAACTAGAAATGTGATCCATCCATTTAATAATAAAAAAGATCTTATGCCTAAATAGATATTAAAAACAAATTGATAACATTAATTAAAAACTATGTTAAGAAGTTGATAAATAAGTGTAAATCAAGATATATAATCTCGTGTCATTGGGAATCTTTCACTTTTTTTTATTAATTATGTTGTAATAATTGTTTTTGTAAGAATAATTATCACACATGTATGGCATCGCAACGATTATTCTCTTGAATCAGGATCGCTGTGAATAATGTGGGTAAAAATAATAGGGAATTCTTGTCTTTAATCAATAAATAAAAAAGAAAATGAGAGTCATCATCTAGTATTTTATCACTAGAAATCTTAACTAGTTTCAGAATCTTGGTAAGAAGACTGATTTTATAAAAAAAAAAAAAGGTATTAGGCACATCTAATATTTCTTACTTAAGATAAACTATACTGTTTATTTGTCTACATAAATTAAGAAAAAAATTTTATTTTCTAATAGTTGATCTATTTATAGTTTAAGAAAATTCTGCCTCAATAAAAAAGATCTTTATCTCATCAGATTAAAAATCTAATAGTTTTAATGCCACAAAAAAACTTTTTATTTAATATAAAAAATATATCTTATGTGTACTTTCATAATTCTGCATATTAAAGAAATAAAATAATTTTTTTTGATATTTTGAAATATAGGCCAAAATCTTTTGAAATTTTACAAATTTATTGTACAATCCATGCAATTTTGTTTTTTTAAAAAAACATGTTAGAGTATTTTAGATATTTTCTTTTAATAAAATGCTTAAATAGCTTTAAGATTTTTAGTCATGTAAGAAGAAAAAAAAATTTGATCCCAACCCAATCAACTTGATCTAAATTTTTTGTTTGACCATAAACTGAATAAAAAATTTTGGTTTGACCTGGAAAACAACTAAAAAAAACTAAAGGAAAAAAAGATATTAAATACCTAAAAAACATAGAAACTTAAATTTTTTTGAACAAAATAAATTAAATACATAAAAAAATAAAGAACACCAAGAATATTTGAAACGAACCCATCAATATAGAGCTTAAAAGAAACTAATTAGTCAAAATAAAAGCACATACATGTTGAATATAATACAAGTGTCAGTAATTTAACATCCATTCACTTTGATATCTTTTAAATATTATGTTTTTATCAAAATAGGTCTTCATTTTAAACTAAAATCTTATTATTGAAAACCATTATAAATGTGTTATTCATACAAATAAATACTAAATTATCATTTAATCATGCATAAGGAAAGGTTATGTGAAAAGAAATAGACCAAAATTGATCAAAATCAATGGTTTAAGATAATATTCTTTCCAAAAACAAGAAGAACATTGTCCATAACCCAGCAATAAAACATAGTCATAAGATAGCCACTGCTAAGCCTATAAATGGATATAATATCATATAAAAACATGTTTAAATTAAAAACTAATAAAATAAATAAATACCAAAACATTAAAATTAAGCATTAGATACCAAATTAAAAAACTAATAATTTAAAACACCTTGTATGTTCATGCAACATGAATTTAAAATTGAATTTCTAAATCCATTTTGTGCACGAACGGGCTAAACACCATTGTTTTAACATGCATAGTTTTAACTAAAATAACATTTATATATTAAAAAGAAAACGTAAACAACAACTTTAATACATCAAAAACATTAAAAAAAAACACACTCTAAAATAACTTCATTAAATAGAAATTATAGCAACAAAGAGGTGAAAACAACATTACTTGTTAAGCATTCCTACATTTTTTTTTATGCTTGTAAACATAAATATAAACCTAAACAAATGAAAAAACAACAATAGTAGAACACAAATAACCTTCTTTTTTTTTTTATCAATAAGGTACATATAGAACACCTACTTTTTCTTTACTTTTTTTTGGAAAGGTTTTACCACTCACAAGTGTTCTCTTCTTTTCCAAAACTTAAAAAATCTTTTCTTAGGTTTCTAGAACTTTTACACTTATGTTATTAATACGATCAAAAAATTAATGTCTTCTCCCAAATGCAAGAATGTGAAAATAATAAATAACTTGGCAATACTAAGATCAAACTATAAAGAGATTAATTATATAAATTATAAACAACAACAACAATAATAATGCTAATAATAGGAATAGTAACAGTAATAATACTATTAATAGTAATAGTAATAATAGAAGAAAAAGAAAAAGAAGAAGTTGATGAGAACTTTGAGATGGAGATCAATGTGAGGATTAAATAACGATAACAACAAATTTCAAGGTTAAAGGATCCACTAATAGTATTTCAAACAAGTATAGTATAAACTCTTTTTATTACTTGATTAGAAACCACACACAAAGGAGGTTCCAATTAAATTATAAATTGTTAACATAATTACATTAGTTATCTTATTCGAATAATACCAATAGTTGTAAATGTTGTCAGGTATTTATGATTATAACTTATATTAACAACAAATTAAATTCCTTTCATAGCACAAATGT
The DNA here is from genome assembly GCA_015708895.1 of Populus ilicifolia. Taxonomy (NCBI): domain Eukaryota; kingdom Viridiplantae; phylum Streptophyta; class Magnoliopsida; order Malpighiales; family Salicaceae; genus Populus; species Populus ilicifolia. The sequence continues at coordinate 229,038 of SRLM01000669.1, forward strand.
CGGTTACACTATACGGTTAGGTTATAAAAATACAAAGTATTTGTTGTATCAAGTGTTATCCAACATAAATCTAGATTAACCATTTAACAAACAAAATATTAAGAGTGAATAAGATAATAAACACAAAACATGTTAATATCAAACATTAAAGTTCATATTGAGTTTATACTATACTTATTCTTACACTATTAGTATGACCTTTTCACATTAATATAATAAACTTAGCTAAACATAATGAAAGAAAAAAACATAAATAAAAAAGATAAAAGCATAAATAAGATAAAGTTGAATGAAAGGAAAGAAAATGAAAGGCATAAACAAGATATTAATGAAAGCAAAACATAAGCATTGCAAAAATACAAAAAGAGAAAGTAAGAATATGACCTTGATATAAAAACCAAAATGGCTAAATACATGGAAAATGCATTCTTTTATAAGCTAAAATTAAAAATTATTAATTTGTTAACTATTTGTTGAGCAGATGACTAACTCTTGACTTTATGACAATCTTTATTTTTTATCTAAATAAAATATCATTGATAATATCAGAATTTGAACCAACCTTTCTTATAATACCAAAAAATATTTCAGTTTGGACTACATCAGCATCTCTTTTCTAAGTTTGACCCTCTCTTTGTCATTTTAATTTCAATACTTCATCTCATCAATTAATCCTTTTATTTATATGATAGGCCTACATTTAGAATTAATATTTACCATAAATTAAAGGTATCTTATGGTATCATACTTGTTATTATAAAATATGCTTTAGTTAGGGAGTTATTGATACTTCAAATATAAAATAATGATATAAAACCTTAATAAAAATATACTTTTAAGTACTAATCAGTTATAAGTTAATATTTCTCTTTTTTTCCCTTATCTTTTCTTTTTTTTCCCTCCTTTTTCTTGATCTCGAGGGGGTATTTATAGGGTTTTATTAGAGTGTTGAGAGGTCTTTAATCTATTTTGACCTCTTAATCTTGAGATGAGTGTTATGAACCCTCGATAAGAACTCATTAAAGAGCTTTTGCATGTGAACGCACAAAAACCAAATTATTTTTTGCATGATGGTTGCATTATCGGGTTGACTAAGTTGTTCACTTTCAAGGTTTTGTCAGAGGAATTCTGACATCATCATTGTCCAAGACCATCTAAAGATAGTAGAAGGGGATACACCTTTCATTTAGATCCAACCTTATTCAATTTGGAGGTTTGTAACTTCTTATTCAAACATTTGAAGTTACCAACTTGATTAGTTAAAACTATCAAAATAAAGGCGTAAGCTAATGAACAATATGTCATTCACCTTACCTTCATTAAGTCTAAAAGTTGCTCAAAAAGATTGGTCATTCAAGCGATTTCATTCTTCACGAACTCTAACTTATTTTGATAATATGATTCCACATGAGCTCTCCTTTTGTTCTCCATTTTTTTCTCAATCAAATGTTATAGATCTTAGGCGAACCTATGTTTCACGGCTTGTATATATACATGATGATTTATAAACAAATATATGATAAAATGCAATAATCATAATGCACATGTCAATGTACATTAACTATAGATTAGCCTTTTCGATCTGATTTGTAACTTTCATAATTCTTGAGGCAAGATTTTTAAGTCCAATTGGTTGTGGTAAAGAGCATTTGTCAAGTTCTTATCATGGTTAAATTTTAAAACACATGAGAAAGAAAGATGGGTTGTAACCCTTGGCATTTTTTTTGACAAATTTTAAAATTTAAAAGCCAAATGCATCACTACTAAAACAAGCGTTTCCTCTACCTATGTTTCTAATGAAGAAAGTGATGGTGCTCTTATGTTTTTAGTACTTCACAATACCATTTCCAATCTGGGTATTTGCTCAATCTAGTGTGTTAATTGTCTTATGTTGTCATGAAAAAAAAATATTATTTGTAATTAATACTCTATTACTGTTTGCTAAAGCCTTATGGTTTCTTTCCAGTACTCGTACCGTAGTTTTCAATTATGTGACGTTATCCATTTCCCTTTGTAACTCCTTCCACTTAATGTCAAGCTTAGCTATTTTAGAGTTACTTTGAAATATTTTTTTATTAATTTTGTTTTCTCTTTTTTATTTTCTGATTTTTTATTTAAATGGAGGTAAAAAAAAGGAATAACAATAATAATAAGTTAAATTCCATTGAAACAAAATCATTTGTTATTATGGTTCATCCCTTTCATATTAATTATTTTCACCCAAAAATATTTTTTCAATGTTATTTATTTAATAAAAATCAATAAAAACAAATATAAAAAACAATTTGATGATTTGAAATAAAGAGAACAAATATTAAAAAAATGTCTTATTGATTTTTCTACCATAATATTTTTTTTTAGACAATAACTTATCATGATTATAAAAACAAGTTTTAATTAAGAAACTAAAATTATGGTAAAGTTAACACAAATTTATTTTTAAAAAATATATAAAAACTATACACACAACGATGTTGCCACAAGGAACTTTTTAAAAATATTGTCAAACCTGACTTGGCTAAGAGAATGAATATGGAGATGACTCAGCTTAAGCTTTAAATCAAACTAGGTGGGAGTTAATTTAATGTAACCTAATTGACCTAGCTAGTCAAAACACCAAAACATGGGTGAAACCAACTGGTTCAGGTCAATCCAAAACATCGTTTCTTTATATATATATATATNAATAAAAATAAAAATGTGCATGCAACAACCAAATAAAATATATTTTTTTTGAAAAAAAAGCTTTACGAAGAGCTATATAAAAAGAATGCTATGATTTTACTAGAAAACAAAATAAAAACTGAATAGTATTGAATAAAATAATATCCCAAATAAAATTTTAATTAATTATTTAAATAAATTGTCAATTATAATTGAAGAGAAAAAAAAGACAACCTAAAAAAGGTTAAACACATGGGCCTAGGTGGGCCAGTAATTAATACCTAAAAGTGTAATTTTATCAAGGTTTTATATTATTATTTTGCACTTGAAGTATCAATAACTCAACTAAAACATATTTTATAATAATATTTCTATTAATATAAAATACTTTTAATTTATGGTAAATGTTCATTTTAAATGCAGGTCTCTCACATAAATAAAAGAATTGATTGATGAGTTTAATAATTGAAATTAAAATAACAAAAAAATGTCCAAATTTAAAAAAAAATATTAGTGCAGTCTAAACTGGAACACTATTCAATAATTGGGTCATATCTGGAGTTGTAGATTTTGGATTTAGATCTTTTTTATATAGATGAAAAGATAAGACATAGACCTATAAATTTCATATGGAGCCCATAATTTAAAAAAAGTCATTTTCTAATCCAAATTATAATAACAACAAAAAAATTTGAATCTATCCTACAACCAGAATACTGTTCAGTGTTTGACCCATAACTGGTGTAATCTAAACTAGAACACTGTTCAATAATTAGGTTATATCTGGAGTTGTAGATCTAAGATTTAGATCTACTTTATATGGATGAAAAGATAAGATATAGGCCTACAATTTCATATGGAGGTCTAGTTTTAATAAAGTCATTTTCAAGTCCAAATACTAGCAACAACAAAGAAATCCAAATCTATCCTACAACGCAGATATTATTCAGTGTTTAGTCCATTTCTTGAGTTTTAAAAGTTCAAATGACCTCATTGTTTTTAAAAAAAAAACTGAGATAATTTTTTAGAAATTTTATATGGAGATCTAGTTCAAATTATAATGTTATCAATGATATTTTATTTAGACAAAAAAAGATAAGGATTATCACCAAGTTAAGAGTTAGCCACCTACTCATCAATTAATCATCAAATCAATAGTTTCTAATTTTGGCCTATAAAAAGAGGTATTTGCCATGTATTTAGGCTTCTTAATTTTCAGATCAAGATCATACTCTTGCTTTCTCTCTTTGTATTTTTGTAATGCTTAAGTTTTATTTTCATTAATATTTTGTTTATACCTTTTAATTTTTTTTCTTTTCTTAGTTAACTTTTATCTTATTTATGTTCTTATCTTATTTATTTATGTTTCTCTTCTTTATTATGTTTAGCTAAGTTTATTATGTCAAGGTGAAAAGGTTACACTAATGATATTAGAATAAATATAATGTAAACTTAACATAGATTTTAATGTTTGATACAAACATGTTTTGTATTTATTATCTTGTTCACTTTTTAATTCTTTACTTGTTAAATGATTAATCTAAATTTATGTTATACAACACTTAGTACAACAAATACTTGGCACTATAAATACTTGACACTTTCATAACATAAACTGTATGGTATAACCAACCTTTTGCTATAAAGGAACTTGATTTGTTATTAACATAAGTTATAATCATTAATATTTAATAACATTTATAAGTATTAGTATTATTCGAATAAGATAACTAATGTAATTATTTTAACAATTTATAATCTAATTGGAACCTTCTTTGTGTGTGGTTTTCATTTGAATAAAAAGAGTTTATACTATATTTGTTTGAAATACCATTAATGGATCCTCTAACCTTGACATTTGTTTTTATTATTGTTTGATCTTTACATTGATCTTCAATTTCAAAGTTCTCATCAACTTCTTTTTCTTTATTATTATTATTACTACTACTGTTGTTGCTGCTATTGTTATTGTTGAATTATTGTTGTATATAATGTATATAATTAACTTTTTTATTGTTTGACCTCGGTCTTGCCAGATTATATTATTACTTTGACACTACTACACTTAAGCTAGTACACATAGCTTCTTCTTTTTTTTCCATAAAAAACCAAAAAGCAAATAATGCACCATCTATTATAGAACACGACACATCTTCTGCTTACTTAGATTCCAACAATCACAATAATGGTTGGGGCTTTTTGAAATAAAAAATTATTTTTTAACCTATTTTCACATAAACACACCTAAAAACAACTTTAAAACTCTAATAAACTAATTCCTTAACTCATAACACCCTTAAATTAGTTTGAAAAAAAATTAAATTGAAAGACTCCAACCCTAATTTATGTTTTCAGCAAAATACCTTAATTGTACTCATTTCTTCAAAAGGAACATATCGACACTAAATGTGGCCTTTTATTAAAAAATCTTGTCAAATATTCATTTTCTCTCTCTTCATCGTTAAACCCTTTCTCTTCAACTCAAAAATTAAGATGTGAACAAAATAAAGGTTAGTAATAAAATGTAAAAACTTCAAGCTAAATAGAGCACAAGACAAAATGAAAAAAATTCTATAGGCTACATTTTTTGAAAAGGTGCTTATTGAGCAATTTAGCTTATATATTTGCCTCGTTATCAATTTTGATCCCCTTAGTTTTACATTTTTGCAAGCAATATATATATATATATATGGGGATCTTTTTGACATTCTTGATAACCATATAGAAAAATAAATTGTAATAAATTATCAAGTTTAATTGTGAAATTGAAGGAAAAAAAGTAATGTAGAAAAATGAAATTAAAAATAAATGATGATAAAAGTTATAACAAAAAAAAATTCAACTACATATACACAGTGTTTCTCCCTTCATACGCTATATGGCATTATATTAAAAACACCACTCTTTAGGTTATTGTTTTTAATTTTTAACTAAATAATTTAAAATTTTTGATTTCTACAATCACAGACACCATATATGAAAATAAAATCGTAGCATTAGCATATACATTTATTCTTTTGAACGAAGGAGTTTATCACGGAGATTGTGTCCTCTTGTTAGAGATATAATGCAATGGCTTAGAATCGGGATTTTTTTTTTGCTCAATCATATTTTAATTATTAAAATTCATTACTCCACCTACTTTAAATTTGGCCATGACTTTCTTTATTCAATGGATACTCATTTCATATGCTAAAAAGTTTGCAACTCTTTAAATAATCTATAAAACAAGCCTAAACTAACTAGAAAATATGAAAATATAAGGAAAAGTAATAAAAGTTCTAAACAAAGTAAGTAAAATAAAATTATCAATCTTAGTATTTTATTTTCTAAACTAAATAGAAGAAAAAAGTGAAAATATCATAAAACAATATTTTTATAAATTAAACAGGAAACAATAATAACTATATAAAATAATATCTCCATAAAAATCCTCTTACATTAATCTTTCCAGGTTGTAGAGAACTCACCATCGAGTTTAAATTGCTCTTATCCCAATCTTATGACTATCCAATCAAAAAATTCTAATCCATTATGTATTTAGCTTTTCCATTAAAAACATCATATTTGTCAACAATATGCTCAACCTTCTTAACAATGAAATCAATTTTAGATTTTGAAGAAGATATGGAAATTTGTTTAATAGCTTTTATTTGAAGTATAATAATATCAATTTTGAAATTATCCTCAAGCATATGTGAGGCATATCCTTTATAATGTTTTTACCAAAAATCACATTTAAATTCACATCAAATCTGGTTCTCTTCTCATGAACATCGTAAACCAAGAATTTCACATTCAAATCTTTTCTTTCAACACCATCTTAATCATCATTGTTGAATTTTAATGGTTAATTTCAATTTATAAAAGAATCCAAAGCATAAAAAATTTTAGTTTGAACATCATATTCATATCAATCAAAAAGCTACTTTCTTTGCTCATGCCTTTAAAATTGGCTCTCAAAATTTATTATTGATCCATGATAAATCTTCTCACGATCCTTTAGGCTCTTCATCTTTGCCAACTAATGGGTTGATTTTGCAATTTATCTTTAAATGTCTTCTATCATTAGTTTTGAACTTGTCTATTTAATTTCACAATCTTTCTTTACATGTCTTCTCCTAATAGTTCTTGAACTTTTACTTCTCAAGGGATAAGCCTTTCATCCTCTCTTACACTATTATGAATTTTTATGCTACCTCTTCCAACCATGTCTTTCAACACATAATAAGTAAACAACCACTAGGATTGTTGGACTGTAATACTAACTATTGTAGATGGATACAACACATTACAAATAACAAGGTAAAAAAATAAAATTAAAGCCAAAAAGGTTGCCACACTTAACTTTAATTTATATTTTTATTATTGATTAAATAACTTTGATGTAGTTTACTTCTTTAAAAGGTTTACAATTCCTTAAATAAGCTCAAAAATCAACCTAAACTAACTAGGAAACTTGAAAGTAGAAGAAAAGCAATAAAATTCCTAAACAAACTAAGAAAAATAAATTTATAAGTCTTAATATTTGATTTCTTGAATAAAATAAGGGAAAAACTAATAAATCATAAAAAAATATTTTTCTTAACTAAATAAAAAATAATAATAACTAAAAAAATAATCTTTCCCTAAAAATTTCTTTGCATCAACATCCTAATAAATTGTGTTTTTCCTAATAGCTTAACTCACTTATTTCTTTAATAAAATGAAATCTATAGATTGTATTGTTTTGAAGATGCAATCCATGTGAGTTGCATTGTCATAACAACACAACTTGTAAAATGAAGTAGCGGCTTCTTGCTAGTCAGTTTTCCCCTCTCCTACATTCCTTGGAATTGTCTGTTCAAGGCTGGATTGGTAAGCACCTCACTTTTGCTAGAAAGCTTAAGCTTCTAAGATCTATTTTATATAGGAAGGTGTAATTTTGGTTGAACATCTTCCCACTGTTAGGGATTGATATCAAACAAATCACTAGTATATGCAGGAACTTCCTTTGCACTGGGGATGTGAGGAAGAGCACTTTTGCTTTGGTTGCTTGGAACTCTGTTTGCCTACCTATGGCAGAAGGAGTCCTTATATTGTTCGATATCAAAACTCGCAACATGAGTTTTCTTACAAAGTAGCTTTGGAATATCCATCTCAAATTTGATTCCGTTTGGATACGTTGGGTGCACCATTTCTACTTGCATAATAGAACTATTTGGACTACTTCTACCCGTCATTCTTCCTCTCCCTTGTAGAAGTCTATTATCTTTTTTAAAGACTATACCATTCGGTACTGTAATAGTCAATATGGGAGTATTGCATTGATAAATGGCTGGAATTTTAGAATGGATAAATTTTTGTCTCATACTTATAACTTCTTTTGACCATTTGACTCGCCAATCTTATGGGAAAGAGTTGTATGGAAAAAGTGGTCTTTGTCAAAGCACTGCTTTATTTTGTGGCTGATAGTTCAGAGGAAGCTTCAAACTCGAGATAGGTTGCCTTTTCTTCCTAGTGATCCCCTTTGTGTGTTCTACTAGTGTGAGGAGGAGTTGCATGACCCTTTTTTTTTTTGAAGGAAAGTGTTCGAGGGTTGATAAAGTCTTTAGGAGACTTCAAATCTTATTTTACACAATATTCCATTTCCATGTCGCAAACCACTTTCGACTAGATGTTAGCTAAGTTTATTTTGTTTTTGCTGTTAGTGGTTCTCTTATGTTTTAGTTGCATATTGCATTAGCTGTTAGATTTTTTTTTATTGGTATTTTTTTTATTGGTTATCTTTAACACTTGTTGGATCCTTGATTCTTTAGCTAACCGATATGATACTTTTGATTCTCTCTATAGGTAGTTATCTCTCTGTATTTTGTTTATGAATGGGAGCATATTTCCTTTTACTTCTGATTTTGTACATATGTATATTTGACTTGTCAACTTTCTCACTTGTTTTATTTTGATCTATTATATTCTTATATTTGAAAAAAAAAAAAAAAGTAGCGGCTACTAGCAAGGTGTAGAAGGTGGTTATTTATGCGGTAGCTTCTTCTTATAGTGCTCACCATGTAAATATTAAGTTTGGTAACATAAAATATAATTGACTTTTCATGTGGAACCCATATATATTTTTGTTAAAACTTTAGTTCGTGAGAAGCAGCTAAGAAGTTTGCAAACTAGATGAATAATATAATTCATCTGGGCACTATTCACTCTAAAAAGTGAATAATGTCTAAATGAATTAAATTCACTTGGGCACTATTCGTGTGAATAGTGCCCAAGTGAATTTCACGTGGCACTATTCATGTAAACAGTGCCATGATTATAACTATTTATATTAAAAAATTATTTTTTAAAATGATATTTTATATGAAAAACTAGTGTTTAATATTATTTAATAACATTACATAAATTAGAAGGAGATCGCTTGATGACGTAACATTTACAGAATTTGATTGCAATCTCAATTTTGTTCTTGCCAAGTTCGACCCAATTTCAAAAAATTAATTTTTATTTTTATTTTTAATTTTATTTTATTTAAAGAATTAGAAGAAAATCGTTTGATAACATAATATTTACAGAACTTGATCATAATTCCAATTATGTTCTTGTCGGGTCCAACCTAGTTAAAAAAATTTAGTTCTTATTTTTATTTTTAATTGTGTTTTATTAAAAAGAATTAGAAGGAAATTGTTTCATGACAAATCTACCATTTTTAAATTAAAAACTTTATATGTATGTATGTATGTATGTATGTATTTGAAATGCATTCTTTAAACTAAACACATTAAACTACTTTTTGTTTAACCTTAATTTCAGATACATTTTTAACGAAACATATATTTTTCCAAACAAATATTAATTAAAAATATTTTTTATAAAATAATTTTTTTAACCGGAGGGAAGTCCAGTCATTTTGGTTTCTTGCGTCCAGCTCTTGCTGTTGGCTATGCTGTAAGAATTCCTGCTGCTGTTTTGTTGCTGTTGAATGCTGTCTTGCCGGTAGAGCCTTTCCTCATGGATGTTTGCTTCTCAGCAGTGGGGTCTTGCTTGATGGAGCCTGTAACCTGGTTGCTGCAGAGTAGATATGGCTTGCTAGAGTTGATGTGGTCTGATGGCTTCCTACGCTGGCTTTGTGTTGCTTCTTTATGCAGTTTAGTTTGCTAAGCTTTTTGAAGCTGGCAGCTGGAATTTCTGATTGCTTTGAAAGCTGTTCTGGCTTGCTGGAGTTATTGAGATTCCAAGCTTTGTTTGCTGCTGGCTTATTGCCGGTCTGTTGTGGGTTGTTTGTTTGCTGTTGAAGGCTCTCCTCAGGGTTACCTATAGCGGCTGTTGTTTTATCCTGTGTTGGAGTGCATGGGAATGGCTGGATGACGCTATGGTCTGTTTCCTGATACTGCCTTCTGGGGTGGTAAGGGTGTGAGCCTTGTTCGGCTGGTTCATTGTTCCTAGCTGTTATTTCTGCTGGGAGTAGCTGTCTCGATATGGTTGCTGCTTTGCAGTGGTGTTGCTTTATCTGCTATGTATGGCTGCTTTGTTTGGCTCTGTTCAGTGCTCTTCCTGGTCCATGGAGTGTTGATCCTTGGATAGCTAGCAGGACAGTTGTTGTGCATTGTATGCCCTGGCTATCTTTTGTTTTGTATATGGTTATGCTTCATTTGTCTAACGGCCTTTGATGGGTATGTTGAACCCATTGCTTCCTCATAGGAACCTGTAACATTTGGTCTATTTCTCTATTTTGTACATGCTTGTATAGTTTGACTCGTGACTTCCCTAGTTATTGATCTATAATACTTACATTTCGATAAAAAAGAAGAAGAAGAAGAAGCCCCATAAATCTTTTCCCCCATTTCTCATTTACCGTTTCTACTTAATCCCGTCCTCCCCCTTAACCACCTAAGCTATGCATCATTTTATACCTATTTTCCCTTCCAAACTAAGCTTCATCTCATCATCTCTTCTTTCCTTTGCCTTCTTTGCTTCTTTTTCTTCATCCAAAACTGCCGCCCCTCTCTCTTCTTCACCCTTCATTGTTGTCAGTATGCCACAACTTTCCCTTCAATAAATCAAGGTAAGCATTATATCTCTCTTAATTTTGTAAGTTTGGTATTTATTTTGTGATTATGCTAGGGTTTAAGTGATTATTGTTTGGATTAATTTTGTTGTGTTACGGATTAGTTGAGTTTAGATTATTTAGATAATTGATGCAATTGATGCTATAAATTACATCAATTATGTATAAATCAGATCTATTACGTTATATGTTGAATTTTTGGAGTAATTTGGATAATTAAGAATATTATCAAATTGAAGACATTGGATATGAATTGGTGCAATTGATAATATAAATAACTTCAATTAAGGTTTAATGTTGAATTTTGAGATGAATTGTTATAATTAAGATTATTTTTTTTTCAATTGAAGTAATTATGTATGGCTTGATGTAATTTGGCATGCATTGATGCTATAAACTTAATCAAATAGGTATAAATTAGATCAATTAGGGTTTTACATTGAATCTTAGGACTAATTGAGTGGTTACTAATTTTGTTTGATTAAAGCAATTAGGTATGAATTCATGTTATTAGATATCAATTGATACTATAAATTTAATCAATTAGGAATAAATCACATCAATTAGGGTTTTACATTGAATTTTAAGATTAATTGAGAATTTTATTCAATTAAAACAATTAGGTATAAATTGATATATTAGATGCTATAAATATTGAGATAATTAGAAGTTTTATCCAATTGAAATAATTAGGTATGAATTGAAGTGATTTATGCTATAAATCTCCATTGAACTAGTGAGAACTTGTAACAATTGAATGAAATAGGATTTGTTGTTTTACATAATATCATCTAATGTGGTATTTTTGTGTCATTGTAGTGGTATTATTATTAATGATGTAAAAAGTAGTATCATTTATAACAAAGGAAGCAATGTGATTCTAAAGTGTTAGTTTAAAAATATCATTAGTTAAACTTGTACAAGTAATTTGTGAAGGAATTGAGTGAAATTAAAACAATATTGAAATTGATATTACTTGAAGGATGCTTACCAGTTCACTATGTTGTCATGTTGATTTCTTGTTATTTGAATTTGAAGTATATGCTTGGTTTGTTTGTCCAACATGGATCAAGATACATTGAGCTATACTTAAATAGTTAACTTCAATAAAAACACTCTTATACCATGTAATATACTTGAGTCCCAAACAAATATTATAGTTTGTTGGTCCATTTAGGATATTTAATAATGTAATTAAATTAATATTGATAGCTAAAATTATAAAAAGAAATGATCTAGGAATGCATGATCGATCATGCATTAATAATAATTTTGAACTTAGTAATGAAGAGGTTAATATTAATTTGGGTTTGATTGAGACACAAGGAAAAAAAGAAAAAGAAAACCCGGGTTAGTGAGACCTTCTGTTGTTGTTGAATTTGAGGATGATAGTGAAGTTGATGAAATGAATGTAATTACTAGAATTTTAGTCATGGGACTTCGGATGCAAGTATTGATTTGAAGCTTAGGTAAACTTTTAGAACAATGTTTAATTTAATTGATGTAAATAAACAAGAACATTGTAAATTTGTTAGAATATAAAGTTTTGCGTTTAACTATAACTTATATGGAATTATAATGTGTGAATGCACCATAATGTAAATGGTATTTATATAGAAAGTACCATAAAAATTTTAATTTATTTGAGATGTCAAGGTTGACTTACCATCATAATTTATTAGCAAGACAACCATTAAAATTTATTGCAAGAGTGATTTTTATAGTTATCATAATATAAGTGTAAACATTACTAGCATTAAATTTTTAATAAATACACAATATGAGTTTACCATCTCAGATTATAAGGTTTGTGATGTAAAAAAGAAGTTTCTGGAATGACTTTTTGATTTGTGCAAAAGGTCCTTTGAAATTCTTTCTAGATTATTATTATCTCTTTAAAATTTAAATTCATGTATAGTTGTGCAACGAGATCATACTATATATTTTGTTGCCATTACAATAATATTTTGAAGAGTTTTCAAGGTATTTAAAAATGCAATTGAAGGTTAAAGGTATTATAGGCCATTGATAAGTGCTTACAACATCCACTTATACAAGCACTTTATTAGAAAGTTATTAATTGTAATTGGTTTTGATGTGAATAATAAGATATTACCTTGGCTTTTGCTTTGGTTGAAAAAAAACTAATTATAACTAAAGATGGTTCTTAAATTGTATTCAGCAAGCAACTCATTACTGATTGATATATATATATATATAAAAGAATCAATAATGTCATAGAAGAGATTGGCCTAAGCTAGTTGGATTTTATCAAAAGTTTTGGAAATGATATGTTGCAAAACATCAAAGCAAAAATTTATTTCATAACATGATCAAATCATTTAAAAGTGTCTTTAAATCAAAGAATGGCTAGAGCATGAACTGAAAAAAACTAAGCATTTTTATATTATAAGGGTCATCATTATCGTAATATGATAATTAATATGTCAGAAGTTTTTAATAACATCTTAAAAGATGGATATGTGTTTCTTGTTTTTGCTCTATTTTAGCTGATATTTTATAGGTCAAATAAATATTTTGTTTATTGAAAAGCACAAACACAATATTTCATTTTATGTAGTATATTGTTTTCCTAGTATGGTCCTCGAGGGGCCTGGTGTGATGGTAAAGGGCTTAAGATCTGTACAGCAAGTCTTGAGTTTGAGTTAGAAAGTACACTTTTTGTAAGAGCCTAGAATAGCTAAAGTTTTACTCGCTTATCTAGACCCACAAAGTGCGTTTTTTGAGAAGTGAGGTTTCCTCAAATCCAAAAAAAAAATATTGTCATAGTATATATGTTATGAAATCATAAAATTTTTAAAAGGATTAAGGTACCATATAATAGTTATTTTCAATATTAAAATGGAATATTTTAAAATCAACATCTTTTTACACCTGGCATTTAGAGAGAGATTCAACAAATGGCTACCATACAAGAAAAAATTGTATGTATAGTAAATGATGAGTTTTCCATTGAATATGTTAATAACTCTTTATATGTTGTATAGGACATCAAGTTGATAATGCCTGATATGTTGACCTATTCTACAATATTGAGAGGTATCAAAATTTCTATATTCTTTTATTACATCATTTACCCAATGAATTATTATAGAATAAATATATTAGTCGTTGAATAAAACCATAACCCTTGAGATGGAGAACTAATTAGGATAAAAACATATATACGTGATTACATAGTAATATGGATTCAAAAGAGAGTCATACCCTATATAAATATAACATATTCGATGAGAGAGAAAACAACATAATATTTACCAAATTAGACAACATATATGAACATTGTTATTGGTATATGTTACTATTTTTATTATTTTTATTTGGCATTAATGTCATTTCTTGTTGTATTATATTTATTTTTTGAATATTAACAAATAATTAGGACAAATTCACATCTTATAAGACCACTTCAAGATGATGCCACATATTGGAAATGATGCTCTAAGTTTATAAGGAGTCCATACATTTGGTGGATTCTATGGTTGACATGCTGAGTAAAGCAGTTTTATAACTAGACCTATTGATAAGTTGATTTTTTGATTATTAGATGGTCATATATCAAAAGACATATGGGTGGAACGTGTAAGTATATATTTTATTGTATTTATTTTATTGTATTTGATCATGTTAATATTTAATTGTGTTTCATATATCATAATCATACTAATATTTATGTTATTTGATTAATTCGTAGATGGATGATAAGATCTATTATTGACACTATAAATTGAAGGATCTTAATCCATGTATGGCACTATATGTTTCGCAGATAGGTTTCTATAACATCACTTTTCTTTAATATATTAAGATAAATCATGGCTTGATTGATGTATTTATTTAGAGATGATGACATGAGAAGACATATACACTTTAAGACATTGTTGTTCTTCTTAACTTGTCTCTTAATGGATGACATGTAACTGACAATGAATTAATAGACAAGAAAGAGTTATGCCTGTGATTATTGAAAAATATACCCTTGTCAATATATTAAAAGTATATGTCATCAAGCTTATATAACTTCAAAATGCTTTTTTTGACCTACCACCTAATAAAATGAGTGAGATGCTGCATCGATATGCTAGAGTATAAATCATGCACAAGTTTTGTAGCATCATATTCTTAGGTTGTCTAGAAATTAGTGCTAATAAAGTATATATATCATTGTCAAAGGAGTTTGATAATATTCTATAATATAATTTGGGATATGCAGTTCTTGCCAATTTATACCACTAGCTATATTATTGATGCATTATAGGCTCTAAACAAGGTTATGGTTATTTGATACTTTTACACTTATAATAATTATAACAAAGTGTTTTGATTTATCATATTTGATTTATATAACAAAATATATGAGTAGTTTACTAATAGTTTATATGTACTAGATATGGTTTCATAGTTTACATATACTAGATATGGTTTTATGAGCATTTATATATCAGGCATCCTTATATCATGGGTATGTAGATGATAAATAAAACATTTAGGTTACGACTTCCATTAAGATCAAGGTAATAGATATTTTTAAATAGCTTTTTATTAGTACATAAATTATCTTTGTTGGAAACTTGTATTAATTTTATGGGTTGCAATGTCAAGTGGTGTGGGACTATGATCTTTAAAGATAATTCAACTCATATCTTGTTATTTTACTATAATGAGTTAAATAGACAATAAAAAAAACTATTTCAAAACTTTTTTTTATTATATTATATTTTGCTTTAGATTATTTATAAAAAAGTATCTTGTTTTGATGTTTTAATAAGTTGAATGAACACTTTACTCTAAGGATGAGCTCCTAGCTACCCCTTAAATTTACAAAATGGGTAGGGATATATGGCCCTATTATTTTTTTAGATGTTGAAGTTGCATTGACAAAATCATATCATATGATAATTTTGGTTACAAAAACATTCTATTTGATATTGATTCTAGTTATGAGTTATAAGCAATAAGTTATAATAATAAAATCAATGATAAATAAGTGATAACACATTAATGTTATATTTTAAAGTGGAATTCATAAAGATCAAAAGTATTTTCAAAGATATTTCTAGAAGTAAACATATAACATTTTGATTCATCACACTATCACGAGATCATGAAAGTAGAGATATAGAGTACAAATTCTATAAACCATGACATAATAAATTGGTATGTATTTATTAGTGTTTTCCTTAACATATGATAAATCATGAGTTGTATATATTATGAATTGATACATGTCATTGTTAATGTATTAAGTGAAGATTTTATTATGGAAGGGTTAAAAAGATGATGTTGCGGTTTACGAGGCCACTAATGATGCACGACCAACCTTTACCACCAATTAGCTCAGCACTTGCCACTTTAAACTTGATGCAATTGGGGAGGCTTCATGTCTACATGATATCGTGGCCAAGGACAAGGTATTTTGGTATAAAAAATTTGAAGTGAAAAATAATATAACAAATAAGGAATATGAAAAGTACAATCATGTAAGTAAAACATAGGCAACCATATTGAGTCATTTGTTAGATTTTTTTACCGTTGCACGAAAAACAACAATTCTTTTAGCATATTCTGGTTATTTAATTCTTGCTCAGTCATGAATTCTTTTTAAAAAAATAATATATAATTTTTTTAATATATTTTTTATCATAAAAAATTTTAAAAATAAGTTAAAAGACTATAATTAAATAAATCAAAAAGTTATTTATATATAAAAAAAGTTATTGATGATCACTAATAATAAAATTAAAAAAATAAATAGATAAATATAAATTAAGATATTTAATGTCACAGCATGAAATATTTATCTAGTTTTGTTTATTGAATTTTTAAAAAATATTTTTTATTAAATTAAATGATAATAAAAATAGATAATTACATCAAATTAATTGAATAAAATAAAACAAAAAAATAATTATGCAAGGCTGTATATGTTATAAATATTACCTAAAAATATTTTTTTCTATTTTCAAAACTAAAATTTATCTATATAAAACATAAAAAATTATAGATCAATCATAAGAATATCTTCAAAAATTAAGCAAATTTTTTTTGAAAAAATACATTAGAAAAAGGCTAAATAAGCAAAATAAAAAATCATAGAAATGAGATATTAATTGAAACATAAATCAAACAATTATTAAAAAAAACTTATTAAAAGAAGGTATCAATTAAAATACAAACTACATAATTTTTTTTGTTATAACTTCAATCATGTTAATAAGTTGGTTTTTTTTTAATTAGATGATAAAAAATAGACAATGATAATAAACATAATTTCAAAAAAAATTAAAAGAATGAGGATCAAATTAAAAAAAAATAATACACAATAAATTTGGATTGAATGATAAAATTGAAAAATAATACAACTTCTAGAAAAGGATCAAGGAAAAAAATTAATCATTAAAAAAATAAGGATCAAATTGAAAAAAAATTAAAAAAAATACAAATTTTATAAAAAAAATAATGAACAAAATTAAAAATTAAAATAATAAAGAATAAAATTAAAATACAACAAATATGATCAAATTATAATTTTAAAGGAGAGAAAAAAAAGAGCTCATTGATGACTAGTTGTCTCTTCACCGTCAGCATACATCATACTAGAAAATAAAGAACAGGGAGACACTTTCAATAATATAGTGAAAAGACAGATTTGATCATTTAGAGGTGCTGTATATTCTGACCAAATAACATAAATGCCTTTAACATTTTAAGTTGTAGATAACACACGTCATTAACTTTTTTTTAATTTAATTATAAATAATCATTCTAAAAAGATTAAATTACCATAAATGGTTTTGGAATTAATAAAAAAAATATAATTGAGAAAAAAAACCTTTGGATTAAGTCATTTATATCTATCTTTTTATTGTATTTTAAAAAATATAAAGACAAAAAGTATGGATAATAATGAATATCTAAGAATTGAATTTTTACTATATCTACATCATACATATTATTTAATGAAATAAAAAAAAGTGAATATTTATATTTTATTTATCAATTCCAGATATTTATTTAAATATCCATCACTCGAATTAATATGTATTAAAGAAAATTACTTTGACCCTCCCATGTACAAGATTTCACTTTTTTCTATAATTTCAAAAATTACACTTTACATATCACTATTTATAATATTAATAACACTTTACATGTTGAAAGGATGTGAAAAAAATTAATAGAAAAGATTAAAAAATTATAGGACCTAAGTCTTATAATTGAATTGCCATTAAATTAAATTTGTTGACTAAAACACCCTTATAGATTAAAATCTTTACAATAATACCATCAAACTAATAAATAGTAACATGGAATTACACCAAGAACTAAATCTTTCACCATTATCTCTACCTCTATTGTCCACCCTGTACTACTCTGCAAGCAATCCCTTTCATCCTCTAATAGAAAATTGATTTAGAAAGAGTGCAAATGATTTATGTATATATTAAAACTATAAGATTTTCGATCAAATTGATTAGAGAAAGAAGAAGTGGTTTTGGGAAAGGGCTCATTAGGGCAATGTTATATAGGAGGGTATTTTTATCTTTTTAAATTTTATGTGTACGTGAAGTGTAATTTCTAATACTATAAAGAGAATGAAATTGTGTAAACCTTTGAAAATGTCTTTTGCCTATTTATTATTACCAAAACTTAAATTCACTCTCATGAAGCATTGTTCATTGAAGCAATACTATATCTTCTTCTTCTTTTTTTCTTTTAATTTTTTTAATATTAAGTTATTTAAAAATTAAATTTTATAATTTTTTTCAATTTATTTTATATGAGATTATCTTAATCATATGAATTTATTTTTTTTCTTGATTTTAGCTTTTAAAATTGAATCTAATGGATTTAAATTATATAATTTTTTATTTGTTTTTTATAGAATTATCTTAGTTTTAAGATCCAAGTCAAGGGTTTAACAAGTTTATTCGGACTAAATTGAATTGAGTTGTTTTTTATTTTTAATTAAATTTTTTAATATTAAACTAATTGAGAATAAAATTATATAATTTTTTTTATATATTTTTATTAGTTTATTTCAATCTCATGATATAAATCACAAGTTTGAAAAGTTAATTCAAGTTAAGTTTTTATTTTTATTTTTTTTAATTTTATTATTAATATTAAATTAATTAAAAATTAAACTTTACAATGAAATTTCATAACTTAAATAACTTAAATAGATCACACTAACCCACCAAGTCATATAATATATCATAATTTTATTTTTAAATAGACATTATATTTTAATATTTAAAGTCAACTAACACCTGAACAATTTTTTTAAACACAAACTAATGATCTAATCTCATCTATTATCCGTTGGATACAGCAACTCAATTTCAAATAAAAAATTGATATCCATCAAATTCTAGTGAAATTGTCATCCTTACCACACTCAAAAAATAAGGAAACAGCAGCAGCTCAACGGACGCAATGCATCGAGTTTGCGTGTGCCGTACAATGACATCGCATTGTTATAATGTAATCAGGATCATGTAATGGTTCTTCTTCCT
This sequence comes from Populus ilicifolia, assembly GCA_015708895.1. Lineage (NCBI taxonomy): Eukaryota > Viridiplantae > Streptophyta > Magnoliopsida > Malpighiales > Salicaceae > Populus > Populus ilicifolia. The sequence continues at coordinate 248,295 of SRLM01000669.1, forward strand.
CTAGCTGTTTCGGTAACCAAGAAAATAGAGCAGACAGAGAGAATAAAGAGAATCGTATTAATTCATAGGAAATGACGGACGGATGTCGATCCAGTCACTTGTGTTAGCACAGCCATTACAGGACACGTTGAGAATAAAAATAAAAAATACGAAACGACTACACTTAAAAGTAAACCAACACCCTCAGCTGCTACAGAAAACTGAAATGAAGGCGGGGAGAATATGCACAAGCCAAAAACCTAGAAGATAGAAGAAGAGGGTGAAAAGTACATAAGCACAGCATGCAAACAGAACTTCAAAATATTAAGTCCAACGTCAAATCCCTTCATGCTGTTATAATGAAGGGAGCACCAACCAATGTGAGATTAAACTGTCCCATGTCTCAGAACATCAAATTTAACGACTCTAAATAGCAAAGGAAAACAATTCGTTAAAATAGTACTAGGAAAATAAGAAACCCTTTTCACCAAAAAACTCATCACAGGAGATCAGCCACATTAGATGGCAGCTCCTCGATGATCACATTATAGAACTTCTGAATATCAAACAGCATTCTGTCATCATCCCTTGTCACAAAGTTAATAGCAACACCCTTTCTTCCAAAACGTCCACTTCGTCCAATACGGTGAAGGTAGTTTTCCGGTTGAGTCGGCAGATCATAATTTATGACAAGGGACACTTGCTGCACATCAATACCACGGGCCAGGAGATCAGTTGTGATGAGAACTCGAGAAGAGCCAGACCGGAATTCTCGCATAATGATATCACGAGTGTTCTGGTCCATATCTCCATGAGTAGCTGAGACTGTGTGGTCACGGCTTCGCATCTTGTCTGTCAGCCAGTCAACCTTGCGGCGGGTGTTAACAAAAATAACACTCTGAGTGATGGCTAGGGTCTCGTATAAATCACAGAGAGTTTCAAGCTTCCACTCCTCCTTGTCAACATTAACATGAAACTGTTTGATACCTTCAAGGGTAAGCTCATCACGCTTAACCAAGATCCTCACAGGCTTGTTCATGAACTTCCTTGTGATCTCAAGAGCTTCAGGTGGCATAGTAGCAGAGAACACACCAACTTGAACTTTAGATGGCAGCAACTGGAAAATATCGTAGATCTGAAAGCAAGTGGAAAAACAGTATTAGAACAATAAATTACTTATAAAAAAACACTAAGAGCTCTCAAGTCTAAGAAATAAACTTGGGATCAAGTATGAAGGCAAACCTGATCCTTAAAACCACGGGACAGCATTTCATCAGCCTCATCCAAGACAAACATTTTAATGTAATCTGGACGAAGTGACTGCCTTCTTAACATATCAAACACACGACCAGGAGTGCCAACAACAACATGAACTCCAGCTTGAAGAATGCGTTGGTCCTCACGAACACTTGTTCCACCAACACAAGCATGAACTTTGACACCAAGATAATCACCAAGTGCCCGCATAACCTTTTCAATCTGTTGTGCAAGTTCCCTAGTGGGCGCAAGGACCAAAGCTTGGCATTGCACTAGACCATAATCAAGTTGCTGGAGAATACCAGAGCAGAAGGTTGCTGTTTTCCCAGTTCCTGACTGAGCCTGCTGAATCACATCAAGGCCCTTGCAGAATGGAACAATTCCTCTTTGCTGGATTGCAGATGGCTTCTCAAAACCTTGAAAAATAAATTAAGATGCATCAATCAGAACAAGAAAAGGATGGAACTACCAGAATTTACACATTATCATACAGGAAGAGAAGATGTTTTTTTTCCAACAATCAAAACTGTAATCATAGGTCAGAAATCAAGTTCCAGCAGATATATATTTTTAATTTTATCAATAATGGAGAGATAAAGAATCAGTTAATAACAGAATCCAAAAGAAAAGAACCTAAAGGATAGGTTTGCAACTGCAACCAGGGAAGTTATATATGTCTTGGCATCAACTCATTAAGATGCTGAATGAAAGTACATCTGCAGTTATAAAGCTACCTACCATAGGCATAGATGCCCCTCAAAAGGTTCTCTTGCAATCCCATTGAATCAAAAGTGTCATAAACCTCATCATATGATGTGAAGAAATCTTGTCCATCATTTGCGAGCCTGCATTGTTTTCAAAGCATAAATGAATGTCATTTACATTTTCGAATCAAGAGCTGTTGCTGTACAGCTAGAGTGTAAGGAAAAAACTTACAAATCATTCATTTTGGCATCATATTGCTTAGAATCAAACTGTGACCCTTCTGGTGCCAAACCCGCCATGACTGCATTAAGGAAATATATGCAGAGGGAAGATTTGTTACTCTAATGGATTAAGGTTCATAGCATTCATGTTTCAAAACTGAACAGGTAAAACATATTCTGCTTTCAGCATCTATCATATGCTCCAATAATTGACAAATGAGAAAAAAGGAAAACATAGAATGCGTTCAAGCTGTCAAATAAATCTTTTTTTGTTTTTTTTGGGGGGGGGGCATGCATAAAAATAAAGCAGAAATATTCATTACCATAAGCACAAAAGATAGTGAATATTTCATTATAGCCAACCGAAATGAAAGAATAAAATGTCACAGAAGAGCCAAACTTGCAAACCAAGCTAAGAGTGAAGTACAAGCATTAAACTTCTGTGAAGTGTCTGGAGAAGTTACAAAAGGGGCAAACAGAAAACTGATATTTGGGACATAAATCCTTAACCATCAGACGCTGCTTCACCCACCCCTCCAAAAATTCAGAAAGAGGCAAGAAATAGTCCAGAAAGACTTCAAATTTTGTTGCTCTTTTAAGATATCATCCTCATAAATCACATGTGTTATTACAGCAGTGTGGGACTTGCGCAACAAGTTACATATCCATCCAATTAAATTAAATTAAATTAAAGCGTTCTGACAAAATAAGCCGCACTAATACGACATAAGCAGCATCAAAAGATTGTCAAACAATCTCATAAAAAGATCCTTTTGTGTTAAACTTATCTCCAACCAGACCAAGTTGAAAGGAAAAAACAACTGCAATTTCCAGAACCTAACCCTAACAGCTCATCAAAAACGATAAGGAAAACCAAAAAAATATGAAAACTTTACCAACAAAAGGAAAAAATCGATCAACCCCAGATCTCAATTAGTAAAACCAGATAGACCAGCTATAAAAAACATTCAAGAAATCAATCAATCCAGAGATCCATGACAGCAAGCAATAACAGCATCATAGGCGCACGCACACAACAACAGTAACTACGTTTTTTGCATAGAGTGTGAAAGAGAGAGAGAGAGACCTGGGACTGAGGGAGTGATTGATAGCAAGAAAGAACAGGAGAGAGATTGAAAGGAAGCTGAAGATAGAATAGAGAAATCAATAAAAACCCAAACTCCTCGGATCTGCGCCGTGGAGTTTGAGAGAGGCTGTGTTTAAGTGTTTATGATTATTTATAGGTAGGTGAGACGGTGCGCTGAATTAGGTTAAAAGTTATACTTCTTCTCCAATCCCTCGTGCTTCAATTTTTTATTTTCTTTCCTATTTTACCCTTACTGTTTTATTTCATATTTTATTTATTTTGTTTTTATTTTTGCCAAAAAATTATACCGAAAGAGGTTGATCATGGTGTACTTGTCGCACAAGAAGGGACCTCATGAATATACTGGAGCAAGACGTTAGGGTATCGGGTTTTAAAAAAAAAATTTAATAATAAATTGTATTTATATATTAATTTATGTTAAATCTCTTTTTTGAATAAGCTTAAGAAAGCATTTCTGAATTTAATAAATTATGTTAAATATTGGCCTTAAACTTTGAATTTGTGAAGTCCATAAATTGAATATACAATATACCTCCCTTTAACTATCAAGTCAAACTTAATATACAAATATATAAGTACTAACATATAAAGCTACCATCAAACTAGATTTAGAATATTGATATATACCAAGCTAATTTAGGGTACATTTATTAGTTTTTATATAATGTGAATTCAAATATAAAATTTATGTAAATGATATTTTTTAATTAAAGAACAATTTAAGACTTATATTTATTTATCTTTTCATTACAATATAGTAGAATTTTAATTAAAATTGTTAATTTTATTTCATTAAAAATAACTGACATATTTCGTTTTAGTTCAAAAAATAAGACAAACTAAAAAATATTTTATTTCATTTGGAATCTCAACTGGTTTAAAAAATTCTACTTAAGTTCTGGGTATGACATTCTGGTTTCATTCTAATTATTTCTTAAATGATTTTTTAACAATATATATATGTTTTTTTAATAATGGATTTTTTAATTTGATTATTCAATATCTTTAATATTTAATTAATTGTAAATTAAATTTTATTTTTTATTTTATTTTATTTTTATAAAACTATTTTAATTTCATGAATTAAAAAATCAAAACATCAATGGAAACAAAATTAACAACCTTTATTATATTTTTTATTTTTTTATTTACATGGATGTCCGAGCCAACTTACGCGTATCACGACTAACCTCACGACCCACTAAACACCCTGCAAGCTCAGTAGACATGTAAGCCACCGCGAGAATGATAAACGTATATATAAGGACTCAAACCCTAGTATAATGAAAGAAGACAAGCCTCTCCTACTGTTAGGCTAAGACCTTTTATGCACCTTTATTTTTTTTATTAGTATGAGTTAGTAGTGTTTTAATAAAGTTTAAATTCCTCCTCCAAGGATGTTGGCATTTCTGTCAAAACTAGAATATGAATATATGTTGCCATCAATGTTATTAAATTTAAACAATTCACATTGTAACCATCACATCAATTAATAAGTTAATTTAAAAAAAATAAAAACAAACACAAAAACAAAATGGGAGAGCTTACACGAGGGCTTTGAACAAGATGGATGGTAGTGCTCGGGAAAGAGAAAAGGGAGAATCGTACCGTACCATTCTTTTCTTGCCTTACTAATTCATAAGAGATGACAGCAGATGTCGATCTAGTCACTTAGTTTGTTGTGTCTTTACTTAAGTTTCTAAGGAAAGATTCTTTTGCTTCCAATTTAGAAAATTGATAATGAGGGATAACTAGAAATTACTGAAAAAAGGCTTAGAAGGCCAAAATATAGTAAGCATTACTTTTGTTAAAAAAGTAAAATTACAGTGTTGTGTTGTAGTGTTTTTCTTTTGAGTTTGATGTTAAAAATATTTCAAGTTTAGCACATATTTCAATAAGTTTTATAATATTTAGAAAGTAATTAATGATATTTTATTGATTATTTTTTAAATATATTTTAAAAAATTGATAAAAAATTATGTAAAAATATTTTTATTATTTTTTGCAAGTCATGATTTTGATTCACTCTCTTCTTTTTATTTATTTTTTTTATTCAATATAAACTTAAAGAATAACTAATAGGATGTTATTAGTTAATCGTTGTTTTTAAACAATACTTAAACATCTCAAAACAAATATTTAATGGATTTTAAACTAACAAATGACTTCAAAGAATGCTTAACAATCATTTCAAGCAATAATTTAAAAAATAAAATAGAAAGGGGTGTATGATCATTGAGTTTCATCCCCTTATCAAAGTTTAAAAGTTTACCTTGTAAAAAAAAATGGTTTTATCCTCTTAATTTGTTGGTTATTTCTTCTTAAATTTTAGCTTTGTTTTGATCTAGATTCCAGCATTTTTTTCAACAAATCATTTTTTATAACTTTCCCTTCAATTTAATTCTAAATAGCATGTTACTATTAAAATTTATCTTAAAAAGAGAACGTGGTTTTCTCCTCTAGATTCTTTCTTCTTGAGTTTAAGCTTTTTTCTAATTTAGATTCCACCTTTTCTTTCTCAATAAATCAATCTTTATAACTTTCTCTTTAATTTTATAATAGGTATCTTATTAATTTCTATATATTTCTTTTCTTTTTCTCTGTAATTTTCTCTTTGATCCTCCTTTTCTATATGTGATTTCTCCTCCTTTTATAGCTCTAAAATGGCAAGTGGTCGTGAAAACCACTTTATAGGTTTGAAAATGGTTTTTCAAAACTAGATTATGGAGGATTACTTCCTCTAATATGTGAGAAGGTCATTATTTATTATTCATTCTCCTTTTTTTTTCTCTTGAATGATTAACAAACTCTTAAAACTTTTATAAGAGGTTAAGAACCTTATAATTAAAACATGGTTAATTAGAGGTGCACCTTGCATAATTAATCTTGACAAATAAAAGGTCATTGAAGCCAACTAAAATATAGATCTTGTAAAAAGGATGTATATCTAACATGGGGATCAACTCTTTTCTAATTTGGATGTCTAGAACTCCACATTCATTGAGTGGAAAGTGAGCCCTTAATTAACTTGAAACTACTAAATACAGGGGAGGTTGATCATAGATATAATGTTATTAAGTTTATTTAGTCAAATAAGAAAAAAAATATGTGATAAGGATAGTTAATTCTTATAGAGAAGATGTATCTCAATCGATTAAAGGTGGTTAGAACCTTTGAAGTGATCGAAGATGTCATGTTCATTCGTTTGAAGGTGACAACTTGATTAGTCTTCTCAACTCAAGAAGACAATAAAACAAGGATAAATAGCATGTAATTCAGTTTTTTAATTAAAAGCAAGTAACATGTTATTTGCTTAAACCTTAAAAATCAAGGTTTTCTAATTGGGAATTTGATAAGTTTCAATTTAGTCCATGTTTTTTCAAATTAAGCTCAAATGTCCTTTATTGGAACAAAACTGATTAGTACTTACAAGCATATTTTTATTAAGGTTTTGTATTATAATTTTGCATTTGAAGTATTAGTAACTCCTTAGCTAAAACATGTTTTATAATAAATATATCTAATAATATAAGATATATTTAATTTATAATAAATATTCATTTTAAGTGCAGACCTATCACATAAATCAGGGGATTGATTGATGGGTTTAACTACTAAAATTAAGAAGACAAAGAGATGTTGATTCAATCTAAACTGAAACACCATTCAGATGTTAGATCATAACTGATTAATACTTAAAAGTGTATTTTTATCAAGTTTTTATATCTTTAATTTTTAATACTTTTCTTGTTAAATTGTTAATCTAGATTTATGTTGTATAACTCTTGGTACAACAAATACTTGACACTTTCATAGTCCAACCGTATGGTATAATCGACACCTATGCTATGAAAGGAATTTGATTTATTGTTAACATAAGTTATAATCATGAATACCTGACAACATTTATAAATATTAGCATTATTCAAATAAGATAAGCAATGTAATCATGTTAACAATTTATAATCTGATTGGAACCTCTTTTGTGTGTGGTTTCTAATTGAGTAATAAAAAGAATTTATATTATACTTATTTGAAATACCATTAGTGGATCCTCTAACCTTGACAATTATTTTATCCTTATTTAATCATTACTTCTTACATCTCAAAGTTTTCTTCAACTCATTATCGTCATCATTATTATTTATAATTTATATAGTTAACCTCCCTATAGTTCGACTCTGGTCTTGCGGGTTATTTATTACTTCGACACTCATACACTTGAGAGAAAACATTATCTTTTGGTTGTGTTAAAAACTGATTAATTTTATGCAATTAGGCCCCTGCCAAAAATTAATTGAAACCCTTAAGTCTAGTGTCCTTTTCAAAATAGTTTTTACTTTCCAATTTGTTCTATTTAGTCTCTAATTAAGCTTTAAATTTTTTTTCTTCATTTTAGTCCCTAGAAAAGTTCAGTATAGCCCCTAATATTACGTGCCTTTTACAAACATGTCTTTCATCTTGAATTTCTTCATTTTGGCTCTTAATTAAACTTTAAACATTGATTTTCTTGCAATTACATCTATGATTTCTTCTAATTAAGCTTGTAAATATTAAGTCTTGTCCTCCAAAATTTTAATCTTTTTAATTATGTCCAAATTAAGCTTATTAAATTAATTTTTCATCAATTAAATCCTTAATAAAATTAATTTGACCTATTAAAAGTGTAATTAAAACTTTACACTTAATTATTTCTTTTAATTTTAGCCTAAATTAATTTATAAACTTAATCAAACCTTTAATTAGACTTATGATTAAATCAAATTAGCCTATTAAAAATCTAATTATATTCTTAGACTTAATATTTATGCAAATTCATCTAATATTCACTTAAGTTAACTTTGAGTTTATATTATCTTTCATATTTAGATACTTTAAGAGTGCAATTGAGTTTTCACTATTGTCAAAGATATAGTTAGGTCTCTCCTTTCCTTGTTTATGCATGTAGATCCATCTTTAGTTTGTTCTTTCTAACCAAGTCATTTGTCTTCCTACATTTTTATTTGTCAACCTTGTCATAACTCAATTTTTAGGTTTTCCTCAAATTTATCTTTTTCTTTTAAAATTCCAATTTAAAAATAAAAAAGACTAGCACCTTGAAAAGAGTAGACTCATAAGGGTTGCAGACACATGAAGGAACTAAACTAGGATTTTAGATAAAATTAAAAGCCCAATTATACCTTATTGCACCCAAGATCAAAAGACAATGTAGATTTAAGGTCAGATTAAATAATTATTGAATAAATATGTATAGAATTAAGTTTGAAAACTTGATTACATTTTTAATTGGCTAATTTAATTTAATCACATTTTAGATAACTCGTTAATGGACATGCCTAATGTACTGGTTAGGAATTTATAGCTTCCTCCATTATAAGTAATAACATTATTAGTATTGACAATGATACCATTATGGAAGCATAATATTGATATTCTATCCAATAACACAACAAAACATAATTATAATTTATTAATATATTGGGGTTAATCAAATTATATAATTTATTAATAAACTTACAATGATAATATAATCAACTAAAACCTAAATTTATCAAATTAATGGCAAGTACCTTCATTCATCAAATTCATTATCATAAAAGATTTTTCAATTAAATTCATGTATTTCATAGCTAATATTATTTTTTATATGTAATTTGGTATAATTTATAATTTAACCAAAATCAAAAATAACTTTTATAAAATAATTTTGTTAATTCACAATCAACAATAGTCCAAAATCATTGATTATTTTACAAAGTAACCTAATTATCAACTCAAATTATATCTAGTTAACCTAATTTGTAATTGAAAAATAAGCATAGTGACACGATAAAAAATTTGACGTCTTTTCCCAAGTGTAGCAGTGTAGAAATAATAAATAATTGGGGAAGACTAAAGTTGAACCACAAATTAATTTGACATTTTTTTTTAAGTTTGACCATCTCTTTGTCCTTTCAATTTCAGTTCTTAAACTCATTAATCAATCATTTTATTTATTTGATAGACTTGCATTTAAAATGAACATTTACCACAAATTAAAGGTATGTTATATTATTAGATATGTTATTATAAAACATGCTTTAGTTAAGGAAATATTGATACTTTAAGTGCAAAATAATGATATAAAACTTTGATAAAAATACACTTTTAAGTAATAATCAGTGGGGAATTGGTCTTTTCTTTGCAATATTCATATTCAACCCTTTCCTTACCCTCAAAGATTAACTCATCATCTTTCTTATAGGGTTCAAGAGTGGGTTGTTCAATACGCTTACCACTATAAAGAGTAATGAACTTGATCTATGTGTTGGTTTCTAGAACTACTTCCATTTGCATTATATTACACCTTGGGATTTTGCTGTAGTTGAGATGAAAACTTACCTTTTTCTTGACAACTGAGAGTAGATGTGAGTTTTGTAAGAGCATCTTTTAGATTTGCGATGATTTGAGCATTTTGAGTGTTGATTGTCTCCTGTTTTTCAATAAATACGTGCAATGTTGCCTCAAGAATTTTTCTAGAAGGTGGAGCATAAGAAGGTGTGTGTTTATAAGAATTTTTAAAATTATGGTATGCTTGAAACTATGGTTGTGAAGTTTGTGCATTACTATTGCAACTAAAATTGAAATAACTTCTCTAACTAGAATTGTATGTTTATGAGTATAGGTTATAATTACACTTTTAAAAACTGTTTAAAGTATGAGCTTGTTCATGGAAGCATTTCTTAAAAGAAGATAAATTTGAACAATCATTATTTAAGTGTTTATTGATTTCATAGATTTGACATATAATGTCTTGAACAAATTTTAATTGATCACTCTTTTTTAATTCTAGTGCCTTGACTTTTATAACTAAAGATGTAAATTTAGCTTGGAGGTTATGATTTTCCCTAAGATTGTACATATCTCTACTAGATATATGAGGTTGAGTTTTACCCGGCACCTCATAAGTACATGTGGTGTCCCAATTTTAAGCATTTTTAACTAGAAAGTCTAGGTACTCCATTGCTTTATTAGGGTCTTTATCTTTAAAAGTTTCATTACATATCAATTCCATCATTTATCTATCTTTAAGTGTTAACCCTTCATAAAAATATGAAACCAATCTTCATGTTTCAAAATCATGATGAGGGCAAGTATTAAGAAAGTCTCAATACCTATCTCAATATTGCTAAAAAGTTTCTTTTGATTTTTGAGTGAAAGTGATGATTTATCTTTTGAAAGAGTTTGTTTTATGAGATGGAAAAAACTTTTTTAAAAAATTATTATGTAGCACGAATGGATCTTAGTCTCAAATTTTGTAGCCATGTTTCAGCTTTATCTTTTAAAGAAAAAGGAAAAAGCTTTAATCTAACAGTGTTTATGCTACAATTTAAGTTATTATATGTATTACATACCTCTTTAAATTTTCTCAAATATAAGTATGAATTTTCTAGTATATGACATAAAAATTAGGTAAAAGTTGAACAATTACTGGCTTATAATTAAAATAAAATGCATTAAGAGGGAAAAATATGCATTAGGGTGCACTTGTTCTTATGGGATTTGACATGACTAAAAGATTAATATCTTCTCCCAAATGCAAGAGTGTCGAAGTAATAAATAACCCAGCAAGACTGGGGTCGAACCACAAGAAGATTAATGATACAAATTATAAACAACAATTATAAATAACAACAATAATAATAGTAGCAATAATAATAATAATAATAATAATAAAGAACAAAAGATGAGAACTTTGAGATGAAATATTAATGTAATAATTAAACAATGATAACAATAAATGTCAAGGTTAGAGGTTCCACTAATGCTATGTCAAACAAGTATAATATAAACTCTTATTATTCAATTGGAAACCATACATAAAGGAGGTTCCAATTAGATTATAGATTGTTAACATGATTACATTAGTCATCTTATTTGATTAATGCTAATACTTGTAAATCTCATCAAGCATTTATGATTATAACTTATGTTGACAAAAAATCAAGTTCCTTTCATAGCTCAAGTGTTTGTTATACCATACAGTATAGGCTATGAAAGTGTCACGCATTTGTTGTACCAAGTGTTATATAACATAAATCAAGATTAGTCATGTAACAAGTAAAGTATCAAAGAGTGAACAAGATAACAAATACAAAATATGTTAGTATTAAACATTAAAGTCCCTATTAAGTTTACATTATACTTATTCTTATACCATTAGTGTAACATTTTCACCTTGACATAATAAACTTAACTAAACATTATGAATGAAAGAAAAATAAATAAACACAATAAGATAAAAGTTAATTAACTAAATGAAAAGAAATGAAAAACATAAACTTGATATTAATGAAAGCAAACATAAACATTACAAAAAATACAAAGAGAGAAAACAAGAGCATAATCTTGATTTGGAAACCAAGATGCCTAAATGCATAGCAAATGACTCCTTTTATAGGTTAAAATTGAGAACTATTGATTTGATGACTAATTGATGAGTGGGTACCCAACTCTTGACTCGGTGACAATCCTTATCCTCTCTTATCTGCCCAAAACATCATTAAGAACGTCAAAATTAGAGCCACTTGATAAAAATTATAGGGAATTGTCTCAGTTTTCTTATGTAAAAAATTCTGGTCATTTAGACTTCTAAAACTCCAGATATGGGCCAAACACCGAACAATGCTCGGGTTGGAAGACAGATCCAGACTTCTTTGTTATTGCTATAATTTAGACTTAAAAACGACCTTTTTAAGTCTTAGGCTCTATATGAAAGTTATAGGCCTATATCTTACCTTTCCATCCATATAAAGTAGACCTAAATCTAAGATTTATAGCTCTAAATATGACCCACTTATCGAACAATGTTCCGGTTTGGATTACACCGATATCTCTTTTCTAAGTTTGACCATCTCTTTATCCTTTTAATTTCAATTCTTAAATTCATCAATCAATCCTTTTATTTATGTGATAGACTTGCATTTAAAATAAACATTTACCATAAATTAAAGGTATCTTGTATTATTAGATATATTATTATAAAACATGTGTTAATTAAGGAGTTATTGATACTTTAAGTGCAAAATGATGACATAAAACCTTGATAAAAATGCATTTTTAAGTTCTAATTAGGATTTATGTGGTCTCTAAGTGTTCTAACACGATTATTCTCATTATTCTTATTATAAAACGAATGATTATCTTCTTCGACCATATTTTCTGAAAAATGATAAGGATACCATACAAAATGTACTACTTAATATACGTGACCAAACTATCATACACGTATAGGAAGAGAATAAAAGGAAAGAAGAGAGAAAAAAAAAGAAACAAAACAAAACAAACAAAAATTAAATAAAAGAAAAGTGAAAAGAAAAAATAAAATAAAATTTATAATTTATACAAGAATTTACCTCCTAGACAATGATGCAAAAAACTTAACATGACTAAAAAGTTGATGTCTTCTTCCAAGTGTAGGAGCGTCGAAGTAATAAATAACCTGACAAGATCAGGGTCGAACCATATGGAAGTTAACTATATAAATTATAAACAATAACAATAACAACAACAATAATAAGAAGAAGAAAAAGAAGTTAAAAAGGACTTTGAGATGTAAAATTAATGTGATGATTAAACAATGGTAAAAGCAAATATCAATGTTAGAGTATCCATTAATTGTATTTCAAAAAAATATAGTATAAACTCTTTTTATTACTCAATTGGAAATCACACTTGTTCCAATCAGATTATAAATTATGAACATAATTACATTTGTTATTTTATTCGAATAATGCTAATATTTGTAAATATTGTTAGGTATTCATGATTATAACTTATGTTAACAACAAATCAAGTTTCTTTCATAGTACAGGTGTAGTTTATATCATATGGTTGGGCTATGAAAGTGCTAAGTATTTATTATACCAAGTGTTATATAACATAAATCTAGATTAACCATTTAACAAGTAAAGTATTAAGAATTAATAAGATAAAAATAATAAGACATGTTAATAGCAAGTTGTTTAGGATATAAGTATTGAAGTCCATATTGAATTTATATTACACTTATTTTTCAACCATTAGTATAATCTTTTCACCTTGAAATAATAAACTTAGCTAAATATAATGAAAAAGAGAAACATAAATAAGATATAAGTTAACTAAGTAAATGAAAGGAAATGAAAAGCATAAACAATAGATTAATGAAAGCAAAACTTCAAGATTATAAAATATAAAGAGAGAGAGTAAAAACATAATCTTGATCTGACAACCAAAATACCTAAATGCTTGGCAAATACCTCCTTTTATAGGATAAAATTAAGAACTATTGATTTGTTGACTAATTGTTAAATGAGTGGCCCACATCTTAACATGGTGATAATCTTTATCTTTTTGTCTAAACAAAACATCATTGCTAATATCAGATTTTGAACAGACTTGACTTATGAAAGTTCTAGGAAATTGAGATTGTCTCAACTTTCTAACAAAAAAAAATTAAGGTCACTTGAACTTCTAAAACTCAAAATATGGGCTGAAAATTGAATAGTATCTGGGTTGTAAGATATATTCTGATTTTTCTATTATTGTTAAGATTTAGACTTCCAAACAACAGAATTTAGTTTGCATTCCCATGAATGTTTTAGGCCTATATCTTAGTTTTTTATCCATATAAACCAAATTAAAATCCAAGATCTACAGCTCTAAATATGACCGAATGACTAAACAGTGTTCTAGTCTGGATTGAACTAGCATCTCTTTTCTAAGATTGACCCTCTCTTTGTCTTTTTAATTTTAGTAGTTGAACTCATTAATTAATCCTTTGATTTATATGATAGACCTGCATTTAAGATGAATATTTACTATAAATTAAAGGTAGGCTTGCATTTAAGATGAACATTTACTATAAATTAAAGGTATCTTATAGTATAATACTTGTTATTATAAAACATGTTTTAGTTAATGAGTTATTAATACTTCATGTGCAAAATGCTAATATAAAACCTTGATAAAAATGCACCTTTAAATATTAATCACCTAACATTGTATGAAATCAAATTAATTTACATTAGCTTAAATTGCATCAAATTGATTAAGTGCAAGTGTTCAATATAGCTTTAAATATAGAATGTGGGTGGTCACGTTGACTAGTGGTGGTCATTTTGACCAGAAATTAGCTTAAGCCCACAGTAGAAAGAGAGAAAGACAATGATCTGAGGTTAGAGAGAAATGGGTGATGTCATGGTGTTTTGGGAGTGTTTCATAATAGGGAGATAAAGAGGGAAAGGTTGTTGATGACAGGGAGAGGAGAGGTAGAGTTTCTTTAAAGAGACGAAAAGAAAGGAGAAGAAAAAGGTTCTTTGGGTATTAATTTTGAATAAAGTCATATGCCACTATGTGTTACATATAACAACTGTGAAATAAAAGTTGTGGATGGTATTTGTTACTCGTGTGTTACAATTATCGTATGTAACTCATGAAATTGTACTATATCCTCAAATATTTTTCTTGTTGTGTTACTTTATTGACACGATCAACTAGTTAATGTCTTTTTCGAAATGCAAAAAATGTTAAAGTAATAAATAACCTAACAAGACTAGAGTCGATTCACAGAGAGATTAAGAATACAGAATCACAAATAAATAAACAAATATAGTTAAAGTGAGCTAAAAGATATGTTATTAATGTAAAGATGTAATAGAGATAAAACAATTGTAAATGTTAGAGGATATATTAAATGGTATTTTAAATAAGCATAATCCAAACTCATTTCATTACTTAACTGAAAACCACACCTAGAAGGTTTTAATTAGCTAATTTTATCATTAATGACTCATTTTAAGTTATTAACATGATCATATTTGCAATAACCCATATATGGGTTATTCCTTAAAATTCATGTTTTTTCAAACTAAAAAATAAAATAAAATAAAACCTAGCAACATGGAGAAAGCAAGTCAGGGATTAAACTGCAATTTTGGAGGAAATTCAAGGCCTAATTGTACTCTATTATACCTAAAAATAGAGAACAAAATGCAAATTTAAGGTAAAATTAAATGCTTATTAGACTTATTTGAATAAAAATTAAGTCAAAGGATATAATTAAATTTTAATAGGCCAATTTGATTTAATTATGGACCAAATTAAAGTTTAGTTATGTTTAAGAATTAATTTGGATCTAATTAAAGGATTTAATTAAGTGCAAAGATTTAATTATATTTTAAAATGGTCAATTTAACTTTTATTAGGGACTATGGGTTATTCCCTAGAATTCATGTTTTTTTCAAAATAAAAATAAAAAAAATAAAATAAAACCTGACAACATGGAGAAAGTAAACTAGGGATTACAACTGCAATTTTGGATGAAATTTAAGGCCTAATTGTACTCTACTATACCTAAAAATAGAGAAATAATGCAAATTCATGGTAAAATTAAATGCTTATTGAACTTGAATAAAAATTAAGTCAAAGGATATAATTAAATTTTTAACAGGCTAATTTGTGTTGAAGAATTAATTTGGATCTAATTGAAGGATTTAATTAAGTGCAAGGACTTAATTATACTTTAGAAGGGTCAAATTAATTTTTATTAGGGGCTTAATTGGTGAAAAATTAAGTTTGGAAGCTTAATTTGGGCTTAATTGAGAAGATTGGATTTTTAAGACACCAAATTTAATTTTTCCAAGTTAATTAATTGAAATTAGGGGTAAAATCACAAGAAAATGAAAGTTTTGGGTTCAATTAGTGGTCAAATTGAAAAAAATCGCAACCAATGATCAATCTGGATAAACGCCAAACTATGGGAGCTTAATCGACAAAAATCAGAAGTGAAATGGAAAAAATTAAAAGTTTAATGGTCAATTAGGAGTTAAATTTAGGGTTCAAATTAAAGTTTGGCAAGAGCTAAATTGCACTAAATCAGACATTTAAGTTCAATTAGGGATACAATCGAACAAAATTAAAAACTGAAGGACTAAATTAAAGTTGGACATAAAGCCCTAATTTAGCCCTAAACGATGTTGTTTTGAATTAAAAAACAAAAAAAAAACTATATGACATGTCATCTAGTTACCACTAATTATCTTCCCTGATTTTTAGCCCAAAAGCTACTCGGGTGGCTACTTTTCAGGTGCATTTAATGCATTATATGTCTATCAAATTTGATTACTTAAAATGATCACCTCACAACCCTCTATTCCCGGGTATGGCCTATTCATTCTGAATGATAACACAACAGCCTCGGAGCCAACCTAAAGTGATTACCTTATGCAGTCTTGAATTGTCAGATTTAACAGTTCAGGTGTTTGCTTTAAACCAACGGTTATGATCATTCTCAATTAAATCAATGGTTGTAATTTTTTTCTTGTATAGAAAAAATTATTTTTTTTTACCTCCTATAAATAAAGGTGGATTTCATGGCATAAGTATGAAGAAAATAGGGTCCAAACTTTGCAAAAAACCAATCATTCCCTGCTTCCTAGCCAACTTTTTCCTCTCTTTCTTCTCTCTCCACAATGTCTTCCACCCCTAAAGACCCTACAGAAACCTTTCTTCTCTACCCATAGATTGCTACTCAACCTTTCTACAAACCTAAATCTTCACCAGCGGCATAACAACCACTATGAACTCCTCCCTCTCCCCTTTATAGATTTTCATCTTCTTCTTCTCTTTCCTCTACCACTGACTGCCAACTCTTCCATAGTTCGTCGCAGCGACGTCGCCCGAACTATAAGCTCACGCTCTTAATCACGATCATAACCACTACCTCAAATAGTTTCTCCTCCACTCATCTCCTTCTTGTGCAACCATTTTGGTTGTATGCATAATATAAACTATTCACGTACTGAAAATAATTTACTTATATGGTAGGTCGAACTTGATATGGCCCAACCCAAATAGCTAGGCTCGGTCTATCCCACCCCTAAAAGAAAAATAACATAGTGGGTTGTGCAGACCCCGGTTAGATAGGTTGCCTTAGGCCACATATTTATTATAATATTATACATTATATATATTTATATTTATATATACACAAAACATCTAAAAAATTTAAAAATAATTTGATTTTCTTAAATATTTTTCTATAATTTTGCATAATATCAGGTTGTATACTTATACTGTAAGGTACAAATCCAGTATTAAAATACCTGGTTTCTTTCAAAACTTTTTCTAAAAAATTAAAAAAAATAATTTTTTTTATTAATGTAAATTAATTTACCCTAAAAAAAAGTTGATTTGTTTTCATATATATAGTTGAATCATAAGATGTTTTACTAGCATATTTTCATTAACAAATTACATAATTTACATGTTTTGAAAATTCAAGAAAAAATAAATATGATAACTAGTTTATGATAATTCATTAGGGTATGATCAAAATATCAAAAAAAATTTCCAATCTTTTTATTTAAGATCTAGATGATGTAGACTTTAATATCCATAGAGTATAAAAGTACATGATAAAATACATCTTCAGGTATTAAAGATATAAGGTGTAAATAAATACGATATTACAATTTTAACTTTAAAACGTTTTGGACGTCGTCTGATGAGGTAGAGACTCTCTTACGAAGAGAGATTTGTTTTAAACTTAAAAAAAACACCAATGAATAGAAACCCAGTGTAGAATAACAATCAAATAATAATGTAACTTATCTTAGGTAGGGTGCATTGGAGGTGATGTGTCTTCTCCTTGTATAACCAATTCCTTACTCAGATTCTTGTAGATCATAAGTTCCTAGTAAACCATAATACTAGGTGGTGACTCTTGAACATTAATCATAATTTTATGATTAAATCCAAAACCTTTTCATTTCCCAACACCACAATACCTCATCAAGAAGCATGATAAAAAGCTTCTGCTCGTCGCCAACAATATTGCAACGCACCTCGCGACAATATTAATTATTTTATTTGAGTAATGTCAATACTTGTAAATATTGTCAAGTATTTATGATGCTTATTTATATCAACAGCAAATTAAAATCTTTTCATAGCACAAATATTGGTTAAAATCAAGTATTTATTATGACAAAGATTATACACCATAATTCTAGACTCACTACTTAATAAGTAGGACATTAAAATTAAATAAGATAATAATTATAAAATATATTAATATCAAACTTTTTTTAATATAAATATTAAATTTCAGTTGAGATTTTAAATGTGAGTAAAAATAAACAAAATAAACAAAAAAATGTGAGCTTGGAAATACTTATTCTTCATCAAAATAAACAAAAAAATGCAGAGAGGTTGCTAGGTTTTCTTTGGAGGAGATATGTGAAAGCTTGTCGGCATCATCTCTAAGTACTGCAACGAGCTTGGAAAGCTAGGGACCCTGCAACAAAGGAACAATGAAAATGCGAGTAAGAGTTACGAAATGCATCTAATGAAATAAGTGATTAATATATAGCGCCTTATAATCCATAAAAAATGTGACAGTATGCTTGGAAAGCTTTTCAATGTATTTTATTATGCTTGGACAGCTTTTCAATGTATTTTATTAATTAAAAAATCCATAAAAACATAGCTAGTATGTTTCGGTGGTGATAGGAGACTCAATGGATGGAAAATGCTTGAACTTGTTCGGATGCAGCCTAAGCTATCAAATAAAGCAGCCATAACAGTAAGGTTTGTGTTATGTGAGGAAATTCATATCGTAAAGAAAGAATTAGTGGCAGTGGAAAGTGCTGAAAAAGTCACCAAACAACGCATGGATGGCGCACGTAGCTTATTCGAAAAATGAATCCCATCAGAGAGCGAGGAATCATTTTCAAATATAATGGCTAGTTTTTTAGAGACAATCCGAAAATCAGCAGCAAATTGATAAGGTTGAAGTCCAGGTTGAATGAATGATGGACTATTTATGTATAGTAAGCTAGCAAAGAGAATCATAAAGCATTAGAGGGTCGTAAAAAGCCTCATGAAACGCACACAAATATTGATCAATGAGCAATCTAGAAAGTTAATTTATTCGATCGGCAAGAGGTTGAAAACCAAGCAAATTCGATGTAGCAGTTGTGTTTATTTGATTATTGCAGCAGCCCGATGAGTAGGAGAGAAAAAGGGCATTGAATCAAGCTAACAAACTTTTTTACAAGATAAAGGCATGCTTTTCTTTTTTCTGAAGGGGTTCAGGTAATCTATCTAGTGAATGAGATGGATAGATGTTGCTGGAGATATCTTGCTCCTCTATTCCGCTGCTTGGAACTTTTTCAATGCTGCAGAGGCAAGAAAGGAAACCAAATCAAAATAGCACCCAACCAAATAAGAGACAAAGCAAGGGAATTAACAAGCAAACTAAGAATGCGTAAGTGATGGGCTGTAAGAGAATAGTAACATGTCTTTGATGTGTGACGTCTTCTTGCAGCACGCATAATAGTGTATATGTCCTGAAGTCAAGGAATTAGTTAAATATGGTATTGATTTTGATCATATAAAAATATTTAATGGTAATAAAAGTTTATTTATCAATAATATTTATTAAATATTTGATTAATGTATCTAGAATAAAGATAAAATTCATGAAAAAAAGATATTTTGTAAAAAAAATTATAAAATTATTATAATTATGAGATTTTTACTACATCAAAACATTATTTCTAAATATTCCTTTAAATATTTCTTGTCAATACTCTATTAAGGCTGCACGTTAATTAAAGTTGTTAAGAGTAATATATATTATATTTTTTTTAATGAAAGGAAGTAATTGTTCTTATAAATTGAGATATGAGAGATATCTAGAACTAATATGTAGGTGTTAATCAAATAACATACAAATTGAACTGACTTGCATGAGAATTTTATATAAAAAAATCACTTGTTTTTATGAAAAGGCTCACATAACAGTTGTATAAGTGATCCTTAGATTTGAAATCATTAAGTTATCTTATATATGAAATATTATGTTTTGATCCCGCTACATATTATCTTTATTAAGGGTAACAAATAGACAAATATTATATATAACATGAACTATATAAAGGTATTTAATTAATCAATAGAGGCTTCATCACCCTAGATTAAGGGTAACAAATAGAAAAAATATTTTATCTATTTTCAAATAGTATTGATTGTAAATCCTTATGCAAGGTAGAATGAGATTTGTAAAGAGTTTTAAAACTTCTTCAAATAATCAATAACTATGATTTTAAGAATAAATATGATTTGATATGGTAGACATACTTAATGCTATAATGTTTAAATTGAAACATTGTTAATGAAAGGATAATAATTATACTAAGAAATTGATCATTGAAAGGTTAAATCAAACCACATATGATTTTTTTTAATATTTAGAAGATCATAACAGATTGTTAGACATTATGCTCTATCTTCAAGTATAAATCAATCAATTGTTGAATTGATAATAAATTAATTTATTTAATGTTATTTTATTTATGATTTCAATTTATATTTGGGCAAACTTATTAGGAAATCTAATGGGTCATACACACAAGAGTCATTGGACAGAAATTAAAATGTGATGATTAATCAAGTGTGATTTAATTATAAATAAATTTTAAAAATTAAAGACTACAATATAATTTAGATGATGAGTTACAATTTTAGATCTAGAAAAATTAAATAGGGACTTGATTAAATAAATTTCTCAAATTAGCCTAAAATAATATATTTGATATTATTTAAATGTTAAATTGATATTTTATCATTTACAGGGTTTTTATTTTTTTCTATAAAAAAAGTTATGCTTTTATTTTCCATAGATGGTGAAAAAGGTGAGTAGAATACAATACTTAAATACTTAAAACACAAAATAAAAAATTAGCACTCTAAAATATAACAATCACTTTCTCCTAAAAAGGTTTAGCAAATCTCTCACTAGTGGTTCGTATGGATTATCGTTAAAAAATAAATAATTAAACAACTTGTAGTTTACAACAACCAAACCTTTAAAACAAATATTCAAAGTCAAAAATAACATTTGATTTTTAAGTAATCTTTACATGAAACTCTACACAACCTCTAGATCTGTCTAACAAAATCTTTATAACTCCTTAAAAAAATTTAAATTATTATTTTCACTGCATTGAAAAACCCCAGTAAGGGATCCTTTAAAAAAGCTTAGTTGAAATTTCTAGCGAAGTTATAGGTAACAGTCAATAGCGATGACATGAGTTAGAGTATTTATTGCTAGAGTTAATGGGCTATATGGAGAAGGCAACTAAGTATTTATTATAGCAGTGAGATGTTTAAGTTCTAAAGATTTGTTTGGTGTGGAAGGTTGTTAGGGTTGCATGTCAAGTCCTCCTTGAAGACTTCATCAAAGACATAATGATGTCATCGCGGTTTAGAGCATAGTTAAATAATCAAAAGCATAGCTAGAAAATCTATATTGTTAAGTATGTTCAGCATTGGAGGTGTGATAACATATGGATTATTGAACTTCTTGTCATAAAAATAATGGTGTATGAATGCACCAAAGAAATTCTCGGTGGATTGAAGAACTATAATGAAGTTTGCAACTTCTTTTTCCATTATTAACAACATAATCAATGAAAAACTTGTGACTGATTAAATAAAATATAAAAAAGGATTGTCATTGAAATGAATAAACAATAAAACATTTAGGCTTAACAAGGTGAGCTAACCATGTAATAAGCAAACTAGTGATGACATCTTAGTCCTTGCATGTCAAATCCTTTTCAATTCCACCAAGCTTTTTATTGCATTTAGAATAGTTCCCACACCACCATCCACTAAACAAATTAAAGTCAACAATGGATGCATGTCATGTGAACCTAAGATGATGTGCTGGGAAACAAAAAGATCTTAATGGTCTAGTTATGTTATAAGGCAAAGTAGTTGAGTAAATCATGGTTCAAAAACAAAAAAAAGACATCAATAAATTGGCAACAAACTAAACTTATGGTTATATGGGTTAATGTAAAGAATTTCTTTGATTATCCTCTAATTTTTATTAATTTAGTCTTTAAACGATAAAATAATGTTGTATAAGTGATGGCCTATAAGAAAATAGAAGCATGCCTTTGATGTGTAACATCATCATCAAACAACAGTGAGCATGTTGTTCCAGTAAGGATCCTTTGAATAATCTTAGCTAAAATTTCCAATTGAGTTGCATCTCATGAGTTATGGCGATAACTATTAGAAATATTTGAAAAAGAAAAGGAAAGTATGGTGAAAGACAATCTCATTCATATAAATATTACTTTTCTAAGAGAGGAAGTCCTAATGAAATTTAGAGTTTCATTACAATACTTAACATAAGTATTTATATAGTGCAGGGATAACTCAAGAGATTTAAAAAGTAAATACATTATTCATACATTGCATAAAACAACTTAGAGGACTCTTTGATTGGACTTTGGAATTAATTCAAACACTCTTATTTAATTTTGAAGTCTAAAAAATTATGAAATTTAGATTCCGATGGTGAATCACCTTGTCATGATTATTGTACCATTCTTATCTTTTGTTGATGACAAAAAAATCTCAATGTCTTCTCTTTAGCTTTCTTAACCTTTGGTTTGCAGATGATTTTTAGAACTTTATTAGATTAGTAAGTTGTTGCAGAGCTCACATATCAAGAATTCATTACAACAAAACTTATCTTTTTACCTTAACAATTATATTTGCTTAAACATGACTTATCTAAACCATTTTTCTTATTTGACCACTACTACCACATTCTTCATCATGGTTTTTTAGCTATTATCCTCTTGTTTTTAGGATGATCTCTCTTTTCTTTTTTCATGTGAGTGATCTCCCTTGTGCCACACATCATTTATTATGCATTAAGTTGTCAATTAGCACTAAGCCTTTTTATATGCTTTTTTTATTTCTTTTTTATGCAAGGTTTAAATTTTCTTATTAAGCTTTATCATCTTACAACTTAATTTTTTCTTTTTTGGATGTCACTTGTTCATCAACACTTTCATCTTTTTCAAATGCCTATACTAAATTGAACTAGCAATGATACCATATTAGAAATGTTATTTTGTTTTTTTAAGGGAAACATGGTGGAAGACAATCTCATTCATATAAATATTACAAGAGAGGAATTCTTAATGAACTTGGACTTAAATTATAATACTCAATATAAGTATTTATAAGATATAGGGATAACTTAAAATATAGGGATAACTTAAAAGACTCAAAGAATAGATACACTTTAAAATTTATTCTAACAATGATATGGGTTAGAGCATTTATTACTGGAGTTGGTAGGCTAGATTGAGAAGGCATCCTAGTACCTATTATAGTAGTAGGGTGTTCAAGTTCTAAAGATGTGTTTGGCATGGAAGATTGTTAGGGTTGCATAGAAATATCCTCATTAGAGACTTCACCGAAGACATTTCCTATACATAGCGGTTCAATGCACAACTGAATGATTCATAACATAGCTAGAAAATATATATGATTAGTATTTAAAAGTGTATTTTTATCAAGGTTTTATATCAGCATTTTGCACTTAAAGTATTAATAACTCTTTAATTAAAACATGTTTTATAGTAAAAAATCTTGTACTATAAGATATGTTTAATTTATAGTAAATATTCATTTTAATTGTAGGCCTATCACATAAATTAAAGGATTGATTGATGAGTTCAACTATTGAAATTGAGAAGATAAAGAGAGAGTGAAGCTTAGAAAATAGATGCTAGTTCAGTCCAAACTGGAATACTATTCAGTCATTAGGTCATATCTAAAGCTGTAAAACTTGAATTTAGGTCTACTATATATAAATGAAAAGTTAAGGCATAGGTTTAAAATATTAATGCGGAATGCAAACTCAATTTTGTTGTTTGGAAGTCTAAATCTTAGCAACAACAGAAAAAGTTCAAATCCATTTTGCAGCCCAAACACTGTTGATTAGTAATTAAAAATGTATTTTTATCAATGTTTTATATCATTATTTTGCACTTGAAGTATCAATAATTCCTTAACTAAGACATGCTTCATAATAACATATCTAATAATATAAGATATCTTTAATTTATGGTAAATGTTCATTTTCAATGCAAGCCTATCACATAAATGAAAGGATTGATTGATGAATTTAAGAACTAAAATTGAAAGGACAACGAGATGGCCAAACTTAAAAAAGAGATGTTGGTGCAGTCCAAACCAGAACACTGTTTGGTAATTAGGTCATATTTGGAGTTGTAGATCTCAAATTTAGGTCTACTTTATATGGATGGAAAGGTAAGACACAACCTACAACTTTTAACTTCCCAAGATTTTAAAAAGCTATTTTTAAGTCCAAATTGTAGCAACAACAACTAAGTTTAAATTTGTCCTATAGCTCGTGCATTGTTTAGTGTTTTGCCCATATCTGGAGTTCTAAAAGTCAAAATGACCTCCATTTTTTTTCCTGGAAAGCTGAGATAATGTTCTACAACTTTCATGTTTTTAAGTGGTATCAATTCTGACATTATCAATGACACTTTGGGCAGATAAAAGAAGATAAACATTGTCACTAATGTAATCATATTATTCGATAGTTTCACCTATATTTACCTAATGTTTTGTCCATGTTTTATATGTAAAATGCCTTGATATTCTTTGTTTTATATTTTGAAGACACTTTTGGATGAAAAATGCAAAAAGGAGTAAATTGAAGATAATTGGCAGATTTGATGTTTAGTCGATGTTTTCTGTAAAGCGTGAGTTCTCAAAATTGAAATGAAGTATTCTAGTGGCACTATAAAGCTTACATTCATACCTTTCTGGAAATGTAATACAAGAAAAATAAAAAGAAAAAGATCATGGAAATCACATCCTTCAAAGTCAAATCTCACATTTTGCCACTATTGACCTTTGTCTATTCAAATTTCAATATCTGGAGCTATAGAAGTCCAATTTATGCAAACTCAATTTTGTTGGATTCCTAACTCAAAGGTTGGTAACTCTCCAAATTTTAGCCAAAAAGGATATTAGATGAGGGAGATATCATTTTTCAAAGATGATAACTGAATTCTGCTAGCAATAAGGTTTTATGAAGAAATGAGTCTGTTTTTTTTTCAAAACAGCGTTGTTTTGGATTGAATTAAGGATTTTTAATGATTTTCAATTTAGTCCTCTAGCTTTCAACTGATTTTAATAGAACCCCTAATTAACTTTAAACTTTTTATTTAATTCAATTAGGCCCCTACAGAACTTCAAATTTAGCCTCGTATTTACACGCTTTTTGTAATATGGTCCTTGGTCTTGGATTTATATAATTTAACCCCTAATTAACAATTAAACTTTCAATTTTATCCCTGATTTTTGTTAATTAAGGCCCTTAATTTTGGTGCCCTTTTTAGATTTGTCCTAAGATGCAAATTTCTTCAATTTAGCCTCTAATTAATTCTAAAAATTTAATTTTCTCACAATTTAGCCCCTAATTTAAAGTAATTAACATGGTAAAAATTAAATTTGATCTCTTAAAATTCTAATTTTCTCAATTAAGCTCAAATTTGGCTCCCAAACTTAATTTTTCACCAATTAAGCCATAAATAAAATTAATTTAACCCATTTTAAAGTATAATTAAGTCTTGCACTTAATTAAATCCTTTAATTGGACTAAATTAATTCTTAAACATAATTAAAATTTAATTTAGCCCATCATTAAGTCAAATTGGTCCATTAAAAATTTAATTATGTCCACAAACTTAATTTTTATGCAAATTCATCCAATAATCATTTCATTCGACCTTGAATTTATATTTTCTCTCTCTATTTTTTTACATAATAGAGTACAAGTAGGCCTTGAATTTCCTTCAAATTGCATCTTGATTCCCCAATTTGCTTTCTCCATATTGCTGCCATTATTATTTTTTGATTTTTTTATTTTGAAAAAGAAATTAATATTTTAAGGAATAACTCAGAATTGGGTTATGACAGTTGTCCCCCTCTTTATAATACTTACAATAGAAAGTCCCGTAAAAGACTTTAGATAGTAAGCGTTGTAAAGAAGAAAAAAGAGAATGAGAGATGGTGGACTCATTATATTGAGAAATGATGAATCCTTTTGAGGTCTAGAAAGTACATATAGAGTAAAACTTGAAGATTTTTCTTTTAACAATTTAGAGATTCTAAAATGGTCAAATTATCATGGGTGACCTACCTAGGAAAAAATAAATAAAAAAATTTAAGGTGGTCTTATTGTAAAGGATAATCGACTCGAGTGAAAAATACAGAGATTTTTCAAAGTGGTCTTATTGTAATAGGTAACCTATCTAGATGAAAAAAAACAAATATTTTTCAAGGAGATGAAAAACACAAAGATTTTTCAAGAAGATGAAAAACATGAAGATTTTTCAAAGAGATGAAGAATACAAAGATTTTTCAAAGTGGTCTTGTTGTAATGGGCGACCTCCCTAGATGAAAAAAATTTAGGGGATGGTGAGAAATACAAGGGTTCCTTAAAATGGTTTTGTTATAATGGAAAACCAGCCCAAATGAAAGATTTTAAAGGTGGTGAGGAATGCAAGGATTCTCAAATGATGGTTTCATTGTAATGGGCAACCGGCTTAAATGGAAAAAGAAAAGAGTTTCAAAGAGGTCTAATTTTACTAGGTGACCTACCTAGGTGAAATAAAATAAAATATCTTGAAGAGAAAACATGATAGGGCTTGAATATGAATTATTCAAGAGATGTGAACTCAAAGGATTGTTCAAAAAGAGATATAACCCAAAGTGGGGCGAGGGCTGAAAAGCATACTCGAAAGGGGGTAGGGTTAGAAATGCACTACATGAGAGGTAAAGGATCAAAGGTGCACTTGAAAGGAGGTAGGCTTAGAAAACACACTACCTAAGGTGGTCGACGACTCTAAAGTATACTAAAAAAGAAGTCAGGTTAGAAAGCATACTACCTAAAGTGGCCGAAGGCTCTAAGGTGCACTAAAAAAGAGATAAGGTTAAAAAACACACTACCTAAAGTGGTCAAGAGCTCTAAGATGCATTTAAAATGAAAGGAAGATAGGGCTATAAAATGCATTAGCTAAGATAGTTGAGGGTTTGAAGACACACTCTAATGGAAGGAGGTAAGGCTATAAGGTGCGTCAGCTGAGATAGTTGAGGGTTTGAAGATACAGTTTAATGGAAGGAGGTAGGGCTATAACGCATATTAGGTAAGATGGTTGAGGGTTCGAAGGCTATCTTGAAAAGAGGTAGGATCAAGAGACACACCACCTAAGAGATTATGGCTCAAAGACACATATGAAAAGGAGATAAGGCTATAAAATAAAATATCAAGAGCTGAGGGATTAGGGGCCCTCTTGAAAAAAGATAGGGTTAGAAACACACTATATAAGAGGTAATGTGTTATGATAATAGGACACTAGTCTACTAAAAGTGACAATAATGCATAATGATCAAGATAGGTCCTCTTTCTTTATTGATTTTCCATCTTGAAAATTCAAGTCTCTATAGTAGGCTTCAGTGGCTTTTCCGCTCTAGTTTACTCGAGCCACATCTTATGATCTTAACTTTTAAGAAGTATGACATGAGCATACCTATTTGCCTACATGAAGGATCACCGTATCTCCAGGAATCATGGAGCCAAACCCTATATGTTTTGCTAGATTGCCCATCAGTTTGACCATGCTTGCAAGTATTTGTTTGGGGTTTTCTTTAGGGACAAGGTTATGTAAAAGAAGATTATGTTATTTACAAGTTGTTTTCACATAGAACTTTTGAAAACTCAAAGTTATTCTAAATAAAAATCATTTTGTTATTTGTTTAAAACAAACTTGTTTTGAAAAATTCAAGCAATTTTCATATATAGGTTTACATAGATGTTGTTTTCGGTGAAAATATGAAGTGACGTTTTATTAATTAAAAAGGGTTAAAGATCTAATTTGAGGGTTTTAAAGAATAAGTTTTTGAAGTATTCATTTTAATTATATGAATAATGACTTATTTTCCATGGGAAAGCATTGCCCATCGATCCAAATTACCTACCTTTGATAAAAAAAAAGAAAGACTTGGTTAGGCACGTGACATAAGCTTAGGCTTTTGGTTATGAAGAAAAAGGTTATCTATTGGCTCAAAAAAGTGTTTAAGGGACTTTAAAACTAAGGATTACTAATGTTTACATCATAACTCTCTCTCTCCTCTTTCTTTTTTTTTTTCATGAAATCCTGATCCTTGGATTTGATTTGAAAAATGGTATATGATGCCCCCTAGCGCCTAGTGTTGGGCTTTTTCTTCTTTTGGTTCTAAACATCATTAGTGATTCTTATGGCACGCTTAAATCTTTTTGGAACTCTTTCATGCCCCTCAGTGTTGTTTGGACACTTTTATCTTTGAGGACTTTTCATGGCCCTTAGAATTGTTTGGGAACTTTTATTTTCGAGGACTTTTTCATGGCCCTTAGAATTGTTTGGCCACTTTTAGTCATTAAGGATTTTTTTCTCTTGCCCCTAGTGTAGGGTGTGATCCTAGCCAAGGTTATTTTTTAAGAAAAATACATTAGGCTCAAAAAGGGACTACAAGAGATTTTTTTGGAATTTATGAAAAGATGATCAAAGATGACCTTTCTTCATTTTAAATGCAAACACTTAGAATTGGTAAGCTTTGCTCTCTTTTTTTTATGTGAACATGAAAAATGATTTCTCATTATTCATGCAATCAAAACTCAGCTTTTGAGTCATCTCATGGTGTTTACGTTGTCTTTCAGCTTATGTGGGGGTTAGGATATCATTTGAATTTTTACAACTTGTTTGTTAAAACAACACTAATTTGATTTTTTATTAAAACTTTGATTTCCTAAAAATCCTTGTGAAAATAACAAATCATACATAGTTTTTAGGGGAAACACATTAAAGAAATGTCAGCCAATCTTTAAGGTAAACACATCAAGCATAATGCTTCTTTACAACATCTAAGTTTATGGGTCTAGGTAGATCATTTCCATCCATATTAGTCAAAATTAAGGCCCCTCCATAAAAAGCCTTTTTCACCATATATGGCCCTTCATAGTTTAGTGCCCACTTGCTTTAATCTTCTCTTGATGCTAGTGAGATCTCCTTAAACACAAAATCCCCCTCCTTAAAACCCTTGGTTTGACCTTCTTGTTATAAGCCTTTGCTATTTTGCTTCGGTATAACTGCTAATGATAAATAGTTGCCAATCTTCTTTCATCAATCAAATTCAGCTGCTCAAATCTTAATCTAGCCCATTCTGATCCATCCAGTTATGCATCCTTCATGATCCACAATGATAGGATTTCTACTTCTAGGGGCATAACTGCCTTCATTCCATATACTAAAGAATATGAGGTTGCATTTATAGAAGTTCTAACTGTGGTACAGTACTCATAAAGTGCATATGAGAGCATCTCATGCCAATCATTATAGGTGACCACCATTTTTTGGATGATTTTCTTGAGATTCTTATTAGCTGCTTTAATTGCCTCATTCATCTTCGATCTATAAAGGGAAGAATTGAGATGTTTAATCTTTCATTTAGCGCATAGTTCGTCAATCAGCTTCCCATTGAAATTCCAAGCGTTATTAATTACTAATCTTGCTAGCAAACTATAATGACAAACGAAATCCTTTTTAATGAATCTCTTGACTATTTTTTGTGTTATGTGGGCATAAGAATTAGCTTTTACCCACTTAGTGAAGTAATCGATGGCACTAGAATGGATCTATGCCCATTGCTCGCTTTAGGGTTGATTGGCCCTATGACATCCAAACCCTACATATCAAAAGGCCCAGGTGAGAACATATTGAATAAAGGTGTTGGGTGTATCTATCCTATCTCCATATATTTGACACTTATGGCATTTTTTCATATAGTCTATACAATCTCTCTCCGTGGTCAACCAAAAATATCCCGACCTTTATATTTGCTTTATCATTGTATGCTCATTAGCACGTGTAGCACAAATCCTTTTATGGACTTCTTTTAATGTTTGTCCAATCTCTTTTACATTCACACACTTGAGTGGCTCCCATGAAATGACCTTTTATATAAAATTTCTCCATCTAACTAAAAATTCATGGTCATTCTCCTTAAAGTCTTTTCATCTGTCTTGGAAATCCCTTGAGGGTATTCTCAATGTTAGAGAAACTTTTTAATGTCAGTTTGTATTGCAACGACATCTCTTTTCTAATTTTGATCATCTCTTTGCCTTTGCAATTGAAGTTCTTAAAGTCATCAATCAATCCTTTCATTTATGTGATAGGCCTGCATTTAAAATGGACATTTACCACAAATTAAAGGTATCTTATATTATTAGATAGATTATTATAAAACGTACTTTAGTTAAGGAGTTATTGATACTTTAAGTGCAAAATGATGATATAAAACCATGATAAAAATGCACTTTTGAGTACTAATCACACCCCCCAACTAGCTTATTACTAGTCCCTAGTAATCAAAGCGTTAAAATAGAAAGACAATTTGCAAATTCCACAAAGCAAGGTATTCATCATTTAACTTCCATTATTCTATCTAGATAAACAAACTCTTGTTATATTTATATAACTGCTCAATACCTCTTAACAAGATATTCAAAAACCTTTCTTTTATGTTCATTGTATCAACACATAATTATAGGGCTTTTCTTGGAAGAAAACAAAATTTGTGTTCTAATGTCTAAGGTTAACTTTCTTGAGCTGGGATTATTATTTTTGTCTTTTTTTAATATATATACATATAATTTAAAACACCAAACATCTTTAACCCATGTAACGAGCTTTCAGCTAATGACTCTCAAACCAGTTGGTCTTAGGGCATTAGGTGTTAAGACACCCCTACGAGCTTAGTAACTCGGGTCGCAAATACTAATATGTAGATAGTGCAATGTTTGATTCCCTTAAGCTTTTTTCCTCAACCCATGTAACAACCGTTGGGCCAACAGCTCCCAAATTAGTTGACTTTAGGGTATTAGGTGTTAAAACACCCCTTCGGGCTTAATTGCTTAGGTTAGGGAGGCTACAAAACCAAACTTATCTACATTTTTATTATTATCATTCTTTTTTTTCTCTTATTATTTTTTTTTTTTTTTTTTAATTATATACTATCCCTTTCCCTTAGTTGTTACCTTTAACAAAAGAACATAAATAATGTAATAATCCAATATGCAACCCACAATCATATGTTGAAGTGTGTGTGTGTAAATTAAGGTTTAAGAATACATGTTAAATAAGTATATGAGCAGACTTAAGTGATAACAATGCAAGAGTTTGTAAATCTGAATATTTCAAGAAGTATTATGATAAACCTTGTTACGAAAGGTTACTAAGATGCGTCTCAAGAGTCACTTTAACAAAAGAGCTCCTTTACTCTGCCATCCTAATAACAACCATTTTGCACATGCTTTATGAAATAGAAAACAATTTTTTTTTTAACTACTACCCTCTCCCCCTAACTAAAAGAAGATATTGTCCTCAATGTTTAAAGGTAGAAAGATAGAGTATAAAAGATATCACTTGAAATAACGAACACTAACAAACCTAAAACACACTGAAACAAATATAAGTAATAACAAAACACAATAATAAAACCAAAAGACACAAAGATTCACAAATGAAGGCTCAAATCCAATCTAAGCTTTTTACGGCTTTCCTTGGTTGACCAATTTATGCGACTCATGGAAGGATCAATTACAGGAACGAAAGATTCTAGTTGGTCAATCAATTGTTCAGCAGTAGCAGTAGAGATTATGATTTGCCGTACAGAAGATGTTAGAAATTCCTGTTCCACAGCGTGATCAAGAAAAGACAACAACTTATCATAATAACCATTAACATTTAACAAACCTATGGGTTTATGGTGAATGTGAAGTTGGGCCCAAGAGGAAATATGAAATATCTCTTCCAATGTGCCTAGACCACCTGGTAAAGCAATGAAGGCATCAGCATGGTTAAACATTGCATTCATTCGAGCTGACATTGTAGAGACCTGAAGTTCCTCTCCAATTGTTTTTCCAATGATGTCCCCTTGTGCTAAAGCTTCGGGGACGACCCCCAAAACTTGACTACCTCCTAAAAATGCAGCTATTGACACACCTCCCATTAACCCAAGACTACCTCCCCCATATACTAAATGAATCTTTCTCTCAGCTAACACTTGACCAAGATGATTTGCTGATTCTAAGAACTCCTTTTCTTTCCCAGGACTAGATCCACCGAAAACACAAATATTTCTTATGTGATGACTTGAAGAACTTGCCATTTCTACACACTTCAGTATTTGTTAAATGTGTGGGTTGAGTAGAAATTAGAAAGGCAATCATACCACCTATATGTAGGCCAGCTAGAGTCTCTCTCTCTCTCTCTTTTTATTTATTTATTTACTTTTTTTAAAAATATATATATATGTACAAGTAGTTGTGATTGTGGCTCATATCTTCCCTTGGTTTTACGTCCAAGAACGGCTTAAACACCCTCTATGGGTCGAGGATAGGCTTCCCATCCAATTTTCTTAAAAACTGGCAAACAGGGTCTTTTTTAGTCAGATTCTCAAGACTAAGTCGATCATGTTCTTTATGAAATAGTGGCCATAAATCATGAATTGCACGATGCACATCTCCATTAGGATGCATCTCAAGAGTCAATAGAAGGTTATCTAAAGACTCCTTACTTAGGCCATCCTTAATGAATTGTATTTTATCTTCACGGTTTATAGATATCATTCCTAAAGAACGACATTGTGTATTACAAGTCCATCTAGCACATCGATGACAAACTTTTAGTCGTTTTGCATGACGTTTCTTTACAAAAGTACTTTTACTTGTTCCAGGCATATGTGAAATAAAGGAGTTAGAGGACTCACCTGATAATCAGACTTTTGCTTCAATTAACCAGCGAATATCTTCAGGAATTCCATGATTCATTAACAATTTCAATCTTGCACATCTAGCACAGTAAATTTTTGTAATCGCAATCTAAGGCAGAGCGGGAAAATACTTTTTCAATTTTGCAAGATTAGTGTCCATTTTCAAATAAGAATTGGAAAATAGATTCAAAGAATTGCACAAATGTATATACAGGTATCAATTATTATGGAAAACTGAAAGAACCGACTTAAGTCACGGAGTACCGTTATCCGCCATTTGACCGGGGTGAGAAAAACTAGCAAAACTCCCTAAAAAAGAAACACAAAAACAATGTGAGAAAAATAAAATAATCAACCTTTATCTATAAGATCATTCAAACCAGTTGATTCATTTTCACTAGGAAAATTATCAAAGTAAGCTTTCGAACGATGTTCATTTTCCTTAGAGAAGATTATAACCTCCAAGTCAAGTTTGCATCTTTAGCTAGAAAAGTCAAGGCACTAGAATTGAAAAGGAGTGGTAAATTAAAATTTGTTGAAAACATTGTGTGTCAAATATGTGAAACAAATAAACACTCAACCAACAATTATCCAACTTTGTCTTCTTTTAAGAAATGTCTCCATGAACAAGCCATACATTAAATGGTTTTCAAAGGGCCAACCACAACCCATACTTGCAAACATATAACCCTGGTTGGAGAAATCACCTAATTTTTAGTTGGAAAAGTGATAATAACAATGTACAAACTTCACAACTACCATTTCAAGCACACTATAATTTCCAAAATTCTCATGGATATGCATCTTCTTATGTTCCACCTCCTAGAAGAAATCTTGGGGAAACATTGCATACATCTATTAAAAAGTAAGAGACAATCAATACTTAACTTGCTCAAAACATGATAGATTTTAAAGATACTCTTGCAAAATTGACACCTGCTCTTAGTTTCTAAGAGAAAGGTAAGTTTCCATCTCAACCACAACAAAATCCCAAGGGGCAATACAATGCAAATGGAAGTAGTTCTGGAAGCCAACATATGGATTAAGTTAAATTAGTCATTACTCTTCGCAGTGGTAAGGTTATCGAAAAACCCACTCTTGAACCTTGTGAGACAAATGATGAGTCAATCTCTAAGGTTAAGGAAGGGGTTGAATTTGAAAATTCCAAACAAAAGACTGATTCCCTGCTAGAACTTTTATTTTCTGATGTCATGACCAAACAAAGAAAAGTCAATAACAATTCTGAAATCTTTGAAACTTTCAAACAGATAATGATCAATATACCTTTACTGGATATTTTTAAACAGGTTCCTTCCTATACTAAATTTTTAAAAGATATATGCACTATAAAGAGGAAATTGAATATGAAAAAGAAAACCTTTTTAACTGAACAAGTAAGTGTCATTCTTCAAAATAATAATACTTTGAAATATAAAGACCTTGGTTGTCCTACAATTTCTTGTTTTATTGGAGAACATAAAATTAAAAGAGTCTTACTTGATCTTGGAGCTAGTATGAATTTACTTCCATATTCAATTTTTCAGAGTCTCAATTAGGTAAGTTAAAACCAACTTCTATAACTCTTTTATTTGTTGATAGATTTGTAAAAGTGCCTAAAGCAATAATTAAAGATGTGTTAGTACAAGTTGATAAATTTATTTATCATGTGGATTTTGTTTTCTTGGACACATAACTCATTGAAGCATATAAATTCATTTTTTGTTATTTTAGGACATCTGTTTTTTGCAACTTCTAATGTATTGATTAATTGTAGGAATGGATAGATGAAGCTATCATTTGAAAACATGACATTGGAGATGAATATTTTCAATATTTGCAAACAAACTGGAGATGATAATGATTTACAAGAAGTAGATCATACTGAAGAATTAGTTTACGATTAACTTCAATCTATTTTAAGTTAAAATGAGTTGGATGAATCTGAAGATTTGCAAATGATTTATTCTTAAGAAGAAATCATGGATAAAAAACTCATTGAAAATATTGATGTGGATCTTTTATCAAAAGTAACAAAAGATTCAACATCTGACATCACACTAATTGATGATTACTTTCTTAATGAATCCTTACTTTCTCTTAGTCTAATGCCTTGGTATGATAAAAATATCAATTTTCTTGCTTTAAGAGATTTTCCAGCTCATTAGAGTACCCAAGATAAATGAAAGTTTTTGAAAGGAGTGAAAACTTTTATTGGGATAACCCGTACTTATTCAAATATTATTCTAAACAAATATTTCAAAAATCAATTTCTGACAATGAGTAAGTAGTGTCATTAAACTTTGTCATTCTGAAGCATGTGGGAGTCATTTCTCGTAAAAAACAGCTGTGAAAATCTTTTAAAATGAATTTTATTGGCCCACCATGTTCAAGGACACGTATGTATTCTGCAAAACTTGTGAAAATTATCAAAAAGTTGATACTAGTTAAAAAGTTTTCTTTTATAATTCTCAACTCCATTTATTCCCTAAAGAGCTAAAATCAAGATGAAGCAATCCATTTATTAAGAAACATGTGTATACTTAGAGGGCTTTTGATGTTGAGAATCCAAGGAATGACAATGTTTTTAAAGTAAATAGATATAATTTGGAAGCATACTTTGATAATTTTCCTAGTGAAAATAAATCCACTAGTTTAAATGATCTTGTAGATAAAGGTTGATTATTTTATTTTTCTCATATTGTTTTTGTGTTTTTTTATGACTTTCGGTTTGCTAGTTTCTCTCACCCTAGTTAAATGGCGAATAACGGTACTCCGTGACTCTTATATTGATTTTTTCAGTTTTCCATGATAACTGATATCTGTGTATATATTTGTTCAATTCCTTGTTCCTTCTCTTCTCTTTGCATCTCTTTTCCACTTCTCATCTTAAAAAATGGACACTACCCTTGAAAAATTAAAAAAAGTATTTTCTCGCTTTGACTCAAAATGCGATTACAAAAATTTACGAAGCTAGATATACAAGATTGAGGTTGTTAATGAATCATGGAATTCCTAAAGATATTCGTTAATTGATTGAAGCAAAGGTCTGATTATTAGGTGAGTCCTCTAATCCCTTCATTTCATACATGTCTAAAATAGGTAAAAACACTTTTTCAAGAAACATCATGCAAAATACTTGAAAGTCTGTCATCAATGTGCTAGATGAACTTGTAGTACACAATGTTATTTTTTAGGAATGGTATCTATAAACCCTGAAGATAAAATATAATTCATTAAGGATAGCCTAAGTAAGGAGTCTTTAGATAATCTTTTATTGACTCTTGAGACACGTCCTAGTGGAGATGTGCATCGTGCAATTCATGATTTATAACCCCATTTTTATAAAGAACATGATTGACATAGTTTTAGAAATCTGACTAAAAAAGACCCTGTTTGTCAGTTTTTAAGAAAATTAGATGGAAAGCCTATCTCTAACCTATATAAGGTGTTTAACCTGTTATTGGACGTAAAACCAAGGGAAGATGTGAGCCACAATCACAACTACGATTTGAGTTTTAGTTTGTAAAAACTTATGTCTTTTGATTTTATTAATAACATAATATTTGTATTTTGTTATTTCTTATATTTGTTTAAGTATGTTTTAGGTTTGTCGGTGTTTAGTGTTTTAGGTGATGTCTTCTATACTCTATCTTTCTACTTTAGAACATTGAGGACAATGTTTCATTTTGGTTGAGGGGGAGAGGGTAGTAGGTGATATAAAAAAATAATTAAATAACCATGTTTTCTATTTCATAAAGCATGTGCAAAATTGTTGTTACTAGGATGATAGAGTAAATGAGCTCTTTTGTTAAAGTGACTCATAAGATGCACCTTAGTAACTATTCTTAACAAGATCTATTATAAATACTTCTTGAAATATTCAAGTTTATAAACTCTCGTATTATTATCACTTAATTATACTCATATACTCATTTAACATGTATTATTAAACCTTAATTTCCATACACACATTTTAACATATGATTGTAGGTTGCATATTGGATTATTATATTATTTATGTTCTTTTGTTAAAGGTAACAACTAAAGAAAATAAATAATATATAATTTAAAGAGCAAAATAATAATAATAATAATGATAATAAAAATGTAGATAAGTTTGGTTTTGTAGCCTCTTTAACCTAGCAATTAAGCCTGAAGGGGTGTTTTAACATCTAATACCCTAAAGTCAACTGATTTGGGAGCTATTGGCCCAACGCTTGTTACATGGGTTGAGGAGAAAAGCTTAAGAAAATCAAACATTGCACTATCTATATATCAATAATGGTAACCCGAGTTACTAAGCTCGCAGGGGTATCTCAACACTTAATGCCTTAAGACGAACTGGTTTAGGAGTCATTAGCCAAAAACTCATTACATGAGTTAAAGATGCATTGTATTTTAAGTTACATGTATATATATTTAAAAAAACAAAAAAAAAGAAGAAAAAAATCTCAACCCAAGGAAGTTAACTTTAGACATTAGAACAAGAATTTTGTTTTCTTCCAAGTAAAGCCTCATAACTATGTGTTGATATGGACTTAATAGCTAAGTTTATTAAGTGAAGGTGAAAAGGTTACACTAATGGTGTAAGAATAAGTATAATGTAAACTTAATATGGACTTTAATGTTTGATACTAACATGTTGTGTATTTGTTATCTTGTTCACTTTTTAATACTTTGCTTGTTAAAGGACTAATCTAGATTTATGTTGTATAACACTTAGTATAATAAATACTTGGCACTCTCATAGCCCATACTATATGGTATAACTAACATCTGAGTTATAAAAGGAACTTGATTTGTTGTTAACATCAGTTATAATCGTGAATGTCTAACAATATTTATAAGTACTAGCATTAATTGAATAAGATAACTAATGTGTTAACAATTTATAATTTGATCAAAACCTCCTTTGTAGTTTCCAATTAAATAATAAGAGTTTATACTATACTTGTTTAACATACTATTAGTAGATCTTCTAACCTTAATATTTGTTGTTATCATTGTTTGACCCTTACATTGATCTTCCATCTCAAAGTTCTCATCAACTTCTTCTTCTTCGTTATTACTACTACTATTAGTATTGTTGTTGTTGTTTATAATTTATACAATTAACCTCCTTATGGTTCGATCTCAGTCTTGTCAGGTTATTTATTACTTAGACACCCCTACACTTGGGAGAAGACATCAATCTTTTGGTTGTGTTAGTTGCCCTCTTCCACTGGCTATAAATAAAGGTAGAGTTCATGGCCTGAGGAAAGAGAAAATTGAACCCAAACTTGGCCAAAAACTAGCCCTCCCTACTTAAATTTTCCTACAATTAGCCTTTTCTCTATTTCCTCTCTTCGTTGTGGCCTTCAACCACCACTGCCATCATCACCTATCTTCTCGTCATCATCTCCACCTCAAGTGGTTACCCAACCATCTTACGTGGTGGTTGCACCACCTCTCTCTCTCCTTTGCAAAATGTTTCTCTCTTGCCACTATAATGCCAGGAACAGCAGCCACAACCAACCACCGGGATCATCGCCTCCAGTCACTGTGCACCACCAGTTAGGCTGCCAGCTCCCTCGATGAAAGGTAAGCTCCCTTTCTTTCTTCTTCTTCCTCCTTTCTTTTCTACCAGTTGCACATGAACAGTGCAACATGAATTATAATTCATGTTGCACTGTTTTGTGCTACTTAGTCACTAGGCACGACTTAGTAACTAAATAGTTTTCAAACAGGACCTGTCTTAGCCCAGCCTAGTTGGCTGGACGAAGTCCATCACAAAAATATGTTGAATAAAGGTTATCTGGGTCGAGTCTAGCCCAACTATTTTAGGTTGATATCAACCCACTTGTTTCTAGGCCTATACTAGGCCTAGCCCACATGCTTTTACAATATTTAATTACAAATAATAAATAATAATAAATAAATAATAAATAAATAAAAATTTTCCTTAAAAAAATCCTTTGAAAAAAATATTGTGATTTTCTTAAATGTTTTTCTATCAATTTTGTTCAATATTGGATTGTATGCTTATATAGTGTAAGATACAAATCTAGTATTAAAATAGCTGGTTTTCTCTAAAAATTTTTTTTTAAAAAACAACATTTTAAAATTTTTAAATCAATTTCCCTTTTCAAAAAAAAATTTGGTTTTCATCCTACAGTCAAGTCCTAAAAATTTTCCAAACATGTTTTCATTAAAAGATTGGATTTTTTTCTCACGTTCTAAAAAATCCAAAAATAGATATCTTAACTAGTTTGTGATTATCCATGAGGATTTGATCAATATGTCAAAAATCGTTTTCAAATATTTTTAGGATCCAGATGTAAACTTTAATATTTATGAGGTATAAAATTACACAATAAAGTACACCTTCAGATATTAAAGATACAAGGTGAAAAAATATGATGTTAAAATTCAGATTTTAGAATGATTAGGATTTAATCTAATAAGGTAAAGACTCTTTCATGAAGAGAGATCTACCTTAAATATTAGAAAAGACCAACGAGTAGAAACTCGACATAGAAAAACATTCAAACAACAATACAGCTTACCTCAAGTAGGGTGCGCTAGGGGTGATGCATCTTTCCTTTGCATAACTAGTCTCTTACGCAGACTCTTGTAGACCATAGGTTCCTAGTGACCATCATACTAAGTGGTGACTCCTAAATATTAATCATAATTTTATAATTAAATCCAAAACCCTTTTTCAACTCACAATACCTCACAATAGGAGGCATGACAGAGTGCCTTCATTGTCATCAAAAGATGTAGTGCCGGCGTTTGCGCACTCCGTAACAGGATGGTGACTCCATTAGGGACCGCCTAGTTGGTCGGACTATGCTTTGATTATTTGATTGTTTGATTACCTGTTTTGGTCTAGTTAACTTTACTGTTTCAACACTTTTAATTCTTATTCATATATAAATACAATAAGATTAATGCATTCATGCATTTTTAATTTTACATGAAGACCCAATTTTAAGATAAGTGGGGAGTAATGGTCTGCCTTATGACTTTTAGTCGAGGTTCATATTAGTAAAACATCCAACTATGAGCTGATTATTTACACGATGATGACGGTCACATAGTGCCCCAACCATCCCTTGTAAACTCCTATACTGCCTTCATGAAAGGTAGTCACTGACACGACGAAAAGATTAATGTCTTCTCTCAAGTGCAGTAGTGTCGAAATAATAAATAACCCGGCAAGACCGGGGTTGAACCATAGGGAGGTTAATTGTATAAATTACAGATAACAATAATACAACAACAACAATAATAATAAAAACAACAACAATGACAACAATAATAACAATAGTAGTAGTAGTAGTAAAGAAAAAGAAGTAGAAGAAGAAGATGATGATGAGAACTTTGAGATGAAATATTAATGTAAAGATTAAATAATGATAACAATAAATGTCAAGGTTAGAGGATCCACTAATGGTATGTCAAACAAGTATAATATAAACTCTTATTATTCAATTAGAAACCGTATATACACAAAGGAGGTTCCAATCTGATTATAAACTCTTATTTGATTAATGCTGATACTTGTAAATCTCGTGAAGCATTCATGATTATAACTTATATTAACAACAAATCAAGTTCCTCTCATAGCTCAGGTGTCGGTTATACCATGCAGTATAGGCTATGAAAGTGTCAACCATTTGTTGTACCAAATGTTATACAACATAAATCAAGATTAGTCATTTAACAAGTAAAGTATTCAAGAGTGAACAAGATAACAAATAAAAAACAAGTTAGTATTAAACATTAAAGTCCACATTAAGTTTACACTATACTTATTCTTATACCATTAGTGTAAAACCTTTCACCTTGACATAATAAATTTAGCTAAACATAATGAAAAAAAGAAAAATAAATAAACAAAATAAGAATATAAATAAGATAAAAGTTAACTAAGTAACGGAAAGGAAATGAAAGGCATAAACTAGATATTAATGGAAGGAAAGCATAAACATTACAAAAAATACAAAGAGAGAAAGCAAGAGCATGATCTTGATTTGAAAACTAAGATACCTAAATGCATGGCAAATGCCTTCTCTTATAGGCCAAAATTAGAAACTATTAATTTGATGACTAATTGATGAGTGGGTGACCAACTCTTGACTTGGTGACAATCCTTATCTTCTCTTGTCTGCCCAAAACGTCATTGATAATATCAAAATTAGAGTCATTTAAAAACATGAAAGTTGTAGGAAATTGTCTTAGCTTTCTTATGTAAACAATTCAGGTTATTTGGACTTCTAGAACTCCAAATATAAGCCAAACACTTTATAGTGCTCGGGCTGGAAGACAGATTCAGACTTCTTTGTTGTTGCTATAATTTGGACCTGAAAATGACGTTTTTAGATCTTGGGCTCCATATAAAAGTTGTAGGCCTATTTCTTGCCTTTCCATCCATATAAAGTAGACCTAAATATAAGATCTACAGCTCCAGATATGACCCAATTACCGAACAGTATTCTGGTTTGGATTACACCGGCATCTCTTTTATAAGTTGGTCATCTTTTTGTCATTTCAATTTAAGTTCTTAAATTCATCAATCAATTCTTTTATTTATGTGATAGGCTTGCATTTAAAATAAATATTTACCACAAATTAAAGGTATCTTATATTATTAGATATATTATTATAAAATATTCTTTTGTTAAGGAGTTATTGATACTTCAAGTATAAAATGATGACATAAAACCTTAATAAAAAATGTATTTTTAAGTACTAATCAATCACTAGGCAGTTCATAGACCTTTTGAGACTAGTTTGAAAATATATCCCTTATATAATAACCTAGAATTTTTCTGAACTTTACAAGATTTGTTTAGCTAAAACCATGACTTCCTTTACCTTTTCAAAATACGAGGAAAGATATGAGATAATGCAATTAATTAAAGGGGATTGATCAAGAACCAAGGTTGAAGAATTACCACGGATAAATAAAGTGTATTACTCCATAGATAGTTGATTAGTACTTAAAAATGTACTTTTTATCAAGGTTTTATGTCATCATTTTGCACTTGAAGTATCAATAACTCCTTAACTAAAGCATGTTTTATAATAATATATCTAATAATATAAGATACTTTTAATTTATGATAAATTTTCATTTTAAATGCAGGCCTATCACATAAATAAAAGGATTGATTGATGAATTTAAGAATTGAAATTGAAAGGACAAAGAGATGACCAAACTTAAAAAGAGATATCGGTGCAATCCAAACTGGAACACTTTTAGGTAATTAGGTCATATCTAAAGCTGTAGATCTCAGATTTATGTCTATTTATATGGATGGAAATGTAAGACATAGGCCTACATTAAAAAGGCCATTTTTTAGTCCAAATTATAGCAACAACAAAGAAGTTTGAATTTGTCTTCCACCTCAAGCACTGTTCAGTGTTTGACCCATATCTGAAGTTCTAGAAGTCCAAATGACTTGAATTTTTTACACAAGAAATCTAAGACAATTTCCTACAACTTTCATGTTTTCAAGTGGCTCTAATTTTGACAAGAGAGGATAAGGATTGTCACCAAGTCAATAATTGATCACCCACTCATCAATTAGTCATCAAATCAATAATTTCCAATTTTGGCTTATAAAAGGAGGCATTTATCATGCATTTAGGCATCTTGTTTTCTAGATCAAGGTCATGCTCTTGCTTTCTCTCTTTGTATTTTTTGTAATGTTTATGCTTTGCTTTCATTAATATCTAGTTTATGCCTTTCATTTCCTTTCCTTTACTTAGTTAACTTTTATCTTATTTATGTTCTTGTTTTGTTTATTTATTTTTCTTTCTTTTATTATGTTTAGTTAAGTTTATTATGTCAAGGTGAAAGAGTTACACTAATGGTGTAAGAATAAACATAGTGTAAACTTAATATGGACTTTAATGTTTGATACTAACATATTATTATTATGTACCATTAGTGGATCCTTTAACCTTGACATTTGTTATTATCATTGTTCAATCCTTACATTAATATTTCATCTCAAAGTTCTCATCATCTTCTTTTTTCTTTTTCTTTATTATTGGTATTACTAATACTATTACCACTACTACTAGTAGTATTATATTATTATTATTATTATTATTGTTGTTATTATTGTTATTATTATTATTGTTATTATTATAGTATTATTGTCATTTATAATTTATACAATTAACCTCCCTATGGTTCGACCCCAGTCTTGCAGGGTTATTTATTACTTTGACACTCTTGCATTTGGGAGAAGACATCAATCTTTTAGTCGTGTCAATAGTATAAAGAATTTGGCCCCAA
Source organism: Populus ilicifolia (assembly GCA_015708895.1). Taxonomy (NCBI): domain Eukaryota; kingdom Viridiplantae; phylum Streptophyta; class Magnoliopsida; order Malpighiales; family Salicaceae; genus Populus; species Populus ilicifolia. The sequence continues at coordinate 291,604 of SRLM01000669.1, forward strand.
TTCTAGGGTATATAGATGAGAATTTGTTTGAGAAGAAGTATGGAAGAATTGCTTATATAATAAGAATGTTTGTTCAGATTTCAATAGTCAACGCCTTGATACATTTCTAGGATCCAAGCTATAGATGTTTCATGTTTCGGGATATTAATATGACCCCTACTCTTGAAGTGTATGTCCAGATCTTGATTTTTTCGAATGACCTTTACAAAGTGTACTTCGGGCAAAGAATTAAGAATACAGTTATAATAGTTGCAAAACTTCTATATTTAGACCAAGTTGATCGATACAAGACATCCAATAGAGGGTTCAAATGGAAAATGATCAAGAATAAATTGAAGACAGATAAAGAAAAGGAGAAGTTGGGTAAAGAAAGATATCATATAATTATTTTTGCCATCTTTGGGCTGGTTTGTTTCCTTCGGAAGCCGCTAGAATTATTAGCATTGAAGATGCTAATGTATTCTTTGAATTTAAAGAAACAAAGAATAATCCTACTTCAGTTATATTAGTTGAAACCTTCCTATCTCTAAATCATTATAGACTGCATGGGAAAAGGGTAGTGCGATGTTGTGTTCCTCTCTTATTCATATGGATAGTTAGCCATTTGAAAATGTCAGAAGAAGTCTTCAATAATTTCTGGTTGTTTAACATGAGGCCTTTTGAGTTGGTGCTGACTGAAGAATGGAATGATTTGGATGAAAAGGCATGGGTAGAGAAATACCAAGAACTTCCTCAAAGTAATTTCAGATGGAAAGCTCCCTGGCTAAGTGGTTCATCTTACCTCATGAGTTGTAGTGACAGAGCTTGGGTCCTATTAATTGGCTTGACTGGTTATATCAACTATTCACCTTTATTGGTGGCCAAACAATTTGGAGGAGTATAATTGATTAGTACTTAAAAATGTATTTTTATCAAGGTTTTATATCATCATTTTGCACTTAAAGTATCAATAACTCCTTAACTAGAGCATGTTTTATAATAACAGGTATGATAAATAAGATACCTTTAGTTTATGATAAATGCTCATTTTAAATGCAGGTATTCTCACAATTCAAAGGATTGATTGTTATGAATAACTATCAGAAGTGAAAGGACAAAGAAAAGGCTAAGCTTACGAAGGAGATGCCGATTCACTTCAAATTCGAACACTGTTTAGTCATTAGATCATATCTAGAGCTATAGATCTTAGATTTTAGATTAATTTATATTACTAGGAAGATAAGAAATAGGCCTACAACTTCTATGGGTATGGGTTTTCATGTTCAAATTCAAAGGTTGGCCATAAAAGAGAAGTCTGAATCTATCCTGCAATCCAGTCCAAACACTGCTAAGAGTTTTATCCATAATTGGAGTTCTAGAAGTCCAAATGATCTAAAATTTAATGAGTGAAAGAAAAAGATAATTTCCAACAACTTCCATGAAGAACATTATGCCAAATTTGGATTGTATCCATGTCAATTCAACCAGCTAAAGTGCTTGAGTGATGTTGTCCACCAAGTCCACTAATCAATAGTTGGCCGCTACATCAATTATCAATTACCATGGCCGCTACATCAATTATCAATTACCAAATAAATAGTTCTGAATTTTAGCCTATAAAAGAAGGCATTTGCCATTCATTTAAGCATTTTGTTTTTCATATCAAAATCATGTTCTTACTCTCTCTTTATATTTTTGTAATGCTTAAGTTTTGCTTTCATTAATCTCTTGTTCATGCTTTTCATTTCCTTTACTATACTTAGTTAACTTATACATGTTTATTTTCTTATATTGTTTCTTTAAGTTTTTATCCTTCATAATGTCTAGCTAAGTTAATTATGTCAAGGTAAAAAGGTTTCACTAATGGTGTTAGAATAAGTATAATATAAACTTAATATGGACTTCAATGTTATATCCTAAACAACTTGTTATTAGCATGTCTTATCATTTTTATCTTATTAATTCTTAATACCTTACTTCTTAAATGATTAATCTAAATTTGTGTTGTATAACTCTTGGTGCATCAAATACTTGATCCTTTATAGTCTTTGACGTCGTTATTTTGAGAGGAACTTGATTTGTTGTCAACATAAGTTAGCATCATGAATACTTGATAAAATTTATAAGTATGGTGTTATATAAATAAGATGATTAATATGATCATGTTGATTATTAATAAAGAGTTTATACCTTACTTATCTCTAATACTATTAGTGTATTATTTAACCTTGACATTTGTTTTTATCATTGTATAATCTTCACATTAATCTTACATCTTAAAGTCCTCTATAACTTATCTTCACCATCACCATTATCATCATCATCATCATCGTTGTTGTTATTGTTGTTATTGTCTATAATTTATATAGTTAACTTCTCTATGATCTGACCTTGATTTTGTCGGGTTATTTATTACTTTGACACTCCTACACTTGGGATAAGACAACAACTCTTCGATCGTGTCAATAATACGTACCAAGAACTTGGGGTTTAGTTGAATATACTGGTCTATTTAAAGAAGCTAGCTCTTTGGATAAGTTAGACGCCATCAGAAATGATTAGAAGCATCATGTGTTGGTCTATAAAGAGGAGCATTAAATAGAGTTCTCAGTTAACCCCAATTATTCAATATGAAAAAGTGGCAATTCATGGAAAATACTTCAAGAGGCAAAAAAGCAAGGGGGAATCCAAGATAAGTCATCCATGACATTGGAGCTCAAAAGAAAAGGGGTCAACAATGAGGAAGGTCTCCAAAAAGAACTAGATAAGCTGAGGATTGAGCTTGACAAGAGCAAAAATCATTAGAAATTCCTAGAAAACCAACTCTTAAAAAAAGATGAGATAAAAGCCTCTTTAGATCAACAATTGAAAGAAAAGGAAAATTAAATTGTTAAGTTAAGAAAGAACCACCATGAAGCAAATAAATAACTAAAGGAAGGGAAGGTCAAGTATAATGAGTTGGTAAACAAGCATGTAATGGTGGAGCAAGAATTGGTGACTTTAAAAAGGGCCTCAGAAAATAGAAAGTCTACTGATAAAGAAATAATAACTTCTTTGAAGAAATAAAGGGACTAGTATAAATTGAAATGAGAAGCTGAAAAGAGTAGAACATATTAGTTAGTCTTACTATTAAAGAAAAAAGAAGCTTACAAACTTGATATTAGGTACAAGCTGACAATGAGAGAAAAGCAAGAAAGATAACTGAGTTAGACATGAAGAAATACATTGACAAAATAAATGGTACGAGAAATCGAATTGCTGTTAGTAATGAAACATTGCTTTAAGATAACACCTTGTTCTATTATAAGATTGGATAAACTAACAGGCTAATTGACATGGTGGCTCAAAAGGCAAATGAGCTATGAGTGAAGGTTTTAGGATTGCCAGCAGCCATTATAGATATGAGGAATATTTCAATGAAGTTTCCTCTTTTATCAGGAATATAGCTAGTAAAGGAACAACATTTGAATAAAGACAATTTATATGAACCATCTATATAGGTTTAAGCCTACTTTTGAATTTATATAGTGTGTATGGAATTCAATCAATCAAAAGACTTGAGTAAAACCTCTTTGAGTATATCAGATTTTAGATTCTACTTGTATTTGACAAAGAGAGCCATGGATTAGCTTTTTAATCCACATACATGCATCTTTCATTTACATCCATATTCATATATTCTTTCATTATAATACACGTGCATACGCCAGGTCAAAATATAAATCTCCAAAGAGTCTACAACACCTCACTCTAATCAAGGAACATGGAAGATGAAGAGCGTGCTTATTGTGAATCTCACTTTTAAGAGGAATTGGATTCTCTAAAAGTTAGTGTGGCTCGCCTCACCAGCTTACTCGAGCAAGGATTAAGGAATACCTCAGGTAAAGGCCCTGCCACTAGACCTGCCATTTTCCCAGCAAATCAACCTGAAGAAATAATAAAAGAATAGGCATATGAGCCCCGACACATTTCAACATTTGTATTGTCAACAACACAAGTACCAACACTTATAGTCGCAGATGCATTAGCTAATAAGTCCCACAAAACCAAGCCATTGGATGATATTGATCAAGAAAAAATGCTAGCACTAGAGGCTAAGATTAGGGCCATTAAAGGAGTAGACTTATATGATCTAGTACGAGTTGTATAAATGTGTCTAGTCCTTAATGTGGTGGTACCAAAGAAATTTTGAGTTCCTAAATTCATCAAATATATTAGAACTCAATGCCTTGTTACCCATCTCAAATCTTATTGCAATAAAATGGTAGAAGTAGTGCATGATGAGAAGCTACCGATGTATTTATTCTAATACAACTTGAGTGGAGCAACATTGAGCTGGTATATGAGGCTAGATAATATGAAGATTCATATATGAAATGATCTTGTAGATGTTTTCATCAAACAATACAAATACAATATGGATATTGCTTCAGATAGAACTAGTCTATCTAATCTAGAGAAAGGAGACAAAGAGAGTATAAGGGAGTATGCTTCAAGATGGAGGGATTTGGTAGCATAAGTACATCCCTCACTCTTAAAAAAGGAAATGGTTACTTTATTTGCTACTACACTGAAACCATTTTATTACAAACACGTGATGGGTAGTTCGGCTTAATAATTCACCGATGTTGTGGCAATAGTAGAATGAATAGAGCAAGGAATAAAGAGTGAGAGAATCTCTACACTTTTGGAAAAAAAGGATTTTAGAGTAAAAAAAAAGAGATTGATCATGTTGAAAGTAATTAATTATAAAAGCAAGTCAGCTCCAAAGATATAACATTCCATTCTTTTCATCCTAAATTGCCAACACTAATTTCAACTTCCCAATTCTGGCTAGAAAGCCTGAACCCTAAAATCACTAAGTAAAAAATCAAGCTGAAAGTTTTCCCAAAAAGAACTACCAAAGAACCCAAGAACAATTTGCCTCCATTGTCGCTAACCCTAAATGAAATGTATCGGAAGCTACTAAGTATTGGATAAATAGCCCCCGTACCCTTGGCACCCCTACAACCGCCTTACCCTAGCTGATATAAGCCAAATCTTACTTATGAATACCATACTAGTGTAGTTGGATATAACATCCATACTTGCAATGCTTTCAAAAGAAAGCTTATGCAATTAATCAAAGCGGGATGGATAACATTTGAAGATGTCTCTAATGTGAGTATAAACCCTCTACCTAATCATGCTTCAAGTAGCAGGTCTGTAAACATGTTAGAAATAAAACACTAAAAAATCTTAAAGGTGCCTATGGATAAGATCTACCAAATAATGGTAGATGCAGGGTACAAGAAGGGTAGTGAGAAGTGATACGAACATCATATTGTAGAAGGTCATGTGATTAACCGATGTGAGGGCTTTCATAAAAAAATGATGCAAATGATGAGTCATGGATTACTACAAATTGAGAAAGCAACAGGTGAAGAGGTGTCTATGATGGAAACACCAAATAAAAGGGAATGTCGAGTATAATTAGTTACAGGAAAGCCACCTAAACTGGTCTTGTCCATACCAATAGGAGCACACAAAGGGAATTACAATGCCTTACCTCATGATTATGGGTGTTCCTTTAAAAGCACTCAGCAATCACCTATTTTTCAAGTAGAAATTGGAGGATTAACCCATAGCGGGAGATGTTTCACTCTAGAGGAACTGGAAAAACAAAGAAAAGCTAAAGGTAATGAAGGGGTTGATGTGACTGAGGAAATAAACAAACCTGTCATTGAAGAGGAAACCAATGAATTCTTGAAGCTGATGAAACATAATAAATATAGTGTTGTTGAACAGCTCAAGAAAACTCCAGCAAGAATATCACTTTTGTCTTTGATTTTAAGCTCGGAGCCACATAGGAAATATCTACAGAAGGTGTTGAATGAAGCATATGTTCCTCAAGACATCAATCAAGAAGCCATGAAACATTTAGTAGGAAGAATCCAGGCCTTAAATTATGTATACTTCTCTTAAGATGAATCGGGTCCTAATGGTACCAAACACAATAAGCCATTATACATTACAGTACATTATAAGGACATTCTGATTGAAAAGGTACTCATCGATAATGGTTCTGCACTAAATATCTTACCAATGCATATGTTGAAAGAAATGCCTATTGATGAATCACATATGAAACCTAACACCTTAATGGCAAGAGCATATGATGGTTCACGAAGAGAGATAATTGGGACCCTAGAAGTGGAGTTATATGTGGGGTCGTAGGTGTTTTTGATAACATTATAAGTAATGGACATCCATCCATCTTACAACATATTATTAGGGAGGCCATGAGTTGGAGCAGTGGTTTCTTCATTGCACCAGTGTTTAAACTATATCATGAATGGAATGCTGATAATTGTCAAAGTTGAAAAGACAATTTCCATGCTAAAAAATATGCCCATACCCTTCATTGAAGCAGAAGATTGTAGAGATGGGAATGTTTATGCTTTTGAAATTGTGAACACAGGATGGGTTCCTAAAGGTACAGTATTGAGAATGCGTAGAATCCCAAAATGGTAAAGATGGTAACCAAATACTTTTTAAAGAATGAGGCTTCTTTTCAATGTAATCTTAAGACTAGAATGTCTGGATTGTTCAAGATAAAGTGTGCAAATCAAATATTTGGGCTTGAACATAAGCTTAAGAAAAACGATTACAAATGGGTCACTCAAATTAAAAGGGAGTAAAAAATGGTGAGGATTAAAGGAAAAGAGCTAGAAGAAGAGGAACTTGCCATCCCACCGCTCCAATTATCTTTCCCAATGGCCATAGAAGTGATTAGATCTGGCATAGTAGATCTCCACATCAGTACCTTAGAGAGCCAAGAAGAAAGACAGATAAAGGAAGCGAATCTGGAAGTGAAGGATAAAGTTCTCCCACAGCTTTCCATTCATACCATTAATGAACCTCCTACCATATTTTTTATGCGAAGATTGGCTAAATGAGAGGTGTACCAAAATTGGAAGATGGAGCCTGCTGCTATTGTGTTTAAAAAGTAATTGTCTTGTTTGATCATATTCGGACTTGTTTTGACTTGTGCTGATTTGTTGGTAATTTAGCTTATGATACCGCAAGATTTTCTATGTTAACCAAGCACTTTTGTTTTAATGAGATCATGCATTTTCTTGTATTTAATATATGCCTGCATCCTTTTATCTTTTCACAAATCACCTTACAAGAGCATACTTCGCATTTTTCAGGAATCTTAAAAGTTCCATCGATATACTAAACCACTACACTAAGAATAATTGGCCAAACTTTGATAATATGGTTGCAATGGGTGATGAAGAATGGGAGGAAAAGGATATAAAAGAATTTATTAGGTTGGTAGAAAACTCTAACAAGTCTTGGGGACCTACTAGTGAGAAACTATAAGTCATCAACTTGGGAAATGAGCAAAAAAATAAAGAACTAAAGATTGGCACCCTTATTATAATTAAAAAAAGAAGAAGAAGATAAACTAGTCTCTCTTTTACAAAAATATGCTGATGTCTTCACCTAGATTTAGGTAGATATGCCTAGTCTAAATACTGACATAATAGTACATAAAAGTCCTTTAATAGAAGAAGCAAACCAGTTAAGCAGAAAACCAAGCGAATGCGCTCGAACATGTTGCTCAAGGTAAAGGCTAAGATACAAAAACAGTGGGATATAGGATTTCTAGATGTGGTCCAATATCCTCAATAGGTAACTAATGTGGTTGTAGTCCCAGAAAAGGATGGCAAGATCCAAGTGTGTATGGACTATAGAGATTTAAATAAGGCGAGCCCAAAAGATGATTTTCCTTTACCTTATATAGACATTCTCATTGATAATGCTGCAAGAAATGCTACATATTCTTTTATGGATGGATTCTCTTGTTATAACTAGATTACAATGGCGGAAGAAGATAAAGAGAGGACCACCTTTGTCACATCTTGGGAAACATTTTGCTATAAAGTGATGTCATTCAGGTTAAAAAATGTTGGAGTCATATATCAAAGGGCAATGTTGACCCTATTCCATGATATGATGCACTAAGAAGTGGAGGTTTATGTGGATGACATACTTGCAAAATTCAAGAAAGAAAAAGATCATGTGCAAGTATTAAGGAGATTATTTGAAAGGTTGTAAAATACCAGTTAAAGCTGAATCCTACAAAATGCTTATTTGGGGTAAAAACAGGAAAATTATTGGGCTTTATAGTGAGTGATCAAGGAATAGAAGTTGATCCTGATAAAGCAAAAGCTATTCAGGAGATGCCTACACCTAAGACAGAAAAGTAGGTAAGAAGTTTTCTTAGGCGCCTTAATTATATAACTCGGTTTATATCTCAACTAATAGTGACTTATGAGCCAATTTTTCATTTGCTCAGGAAGAAAATCCTGGAGTATGGAACAATGATTATCAAAAAGCCTTTGATAAAATAAAAAGGTACTTATAAAATCCACTGCTGCTAGTACCTCCAACACTAGGAAGGCCTTTTATCTTGTATTTAACGGTAACAGAAATAGTTATGGGCTGTAAACTGGGGCAACATGATGAGTTAGGAAGGAAAGAGCAAGCTATTTACTACTTGAGTAAAAAATTCAATAATTATGAGTCAAGATACATAACAATTGAAAGGTTATGTTGTGCCTTGGTTTGGAGTGTGAAAAGACTCAGGCGGTATATATTGTACTACATAACCTGGTTGATTTTAAAATTAGATTCGCTCAAGTATATCTGTGAAAATCCTTATCTGTCAAGTAGAGTAACAAGGTGGCAAGTATTGTTAGCAGAATATGACATTGTCTTTATGACAAGAAAAGTTGTAAAAGGAAGCGTAATTGCCGATTATGTTGCAAATCATGTCATGGAAAACTATAAGTCTCTAAACTTTGATCTCCTAAAAGAAGATGTGATAGTAATTGTTACGATGTCGTGGTCGCACAAATTAATTATCCTAGCTTAAAACACAACACACAAGATAGTATAGAGCAAACAAGGGGTCGATCCCACAAGGAAGATTTAGTATAGATTTTTATGCTATACGTTATGCAATTGGGGGGTTTTGATTTGTAATGATCTAAACTATGAAAGAAATTAAACTAGCAAATAAAATCAATTAAACTCAAAATTTATCAAGAAAACATACCTTGGTTGTAAACACACATCCACCAACGGAAATTAAAACCGATCCTTAAAACAAAACTACAATTTATATTCTAAATTTTTATCTTTTTTTTAATGTTGGTTAATTAACAGATTCGCCGTATAACTAACCCTAGCCAACAAACAGTCGCAATGTCCGCATTAATGATTTAGTTTAATGGCAGCCCTAAGAACTAGATATTTGAGTGTTCTCCCTAAGTTTAATAATGTAGTTCCGTCATAATTATCAAGTTTAGTTGCTTCACAAGTTCATACATCACAACTCCAGTTTTGATATCAAACTTAGCAATAAATTGTTCACAATAATAACTTAGAGTTCCGCTCTAGTAATTATCAACAACAATCATAGAAAATATGCATAGAAAAACAATCATACTTATTCATAATATAAACTAAAAATAAAAGGAAGAATAAATCTCATAGTTCTTGAAATCCGAAGGTTTGTTGTGTCCTTGCAACTAAGAAAAGAGATTTGCCTTGCATAACTATTGAACAACTACTCTTAAAGAATAAAGAGAGCATGATTTTTTAGGTTTGTAGAGGAGAGAATTTGTGTTTCTTAACTTCTGGCTGCTGCCTCCCTTCTCTCCTCTCTCTCTTTCTTTTTATATGCTAAGAAACCCTAACTCCTAATTTACAAAGTAGTCCTCCCTTAAGTTGACAATTGACATTTAAGTACTTCAATAACTATTTTCCCTAAAAAAGAGAACTAGCCTTGTATGAAATCTTCAAACTCTGACTTAGAGAAGATAAATTGCTGATATAAAAATTTTGATGACGATTTACAAGCTTCGAAACGTAATTTGGACACAATTCTTCACGAAACCTAATTGATGGCAAAATTCAGTTGTCATCTTTGAAAAATCATATCTCCCTCATCTCACAACTTTTTTGGATGAAATTTGGAGTGTTTACAGACCTTTGAGTTAGGAATGAAAAAAAATTAAGTTTGCATAAATTGGACATCTATAGCTCCAGATATTGAATTTTGAATAGACAAAGGTCAATAGTGCAGAATGTGAGATTTGACTTTGAAGGATGTGATTTCCATGATCTTCCTCTTTTTATTTTTCTTGCATTACATTTCCAAAAAGCTATGGATGTTAGCTTTTTAGTGCCACTAGAATCACTTTTATTTCGATCTTTAGAACTCACGTTCCGCACAAAACATCGACTGAACATCAAATCTGCCAATTATCTCAAATTTACTCCTTTTTGCATTTTTCATCCAAAAATGCCTTCAAAACATAAAACAAAGAATATCAAGGCATTTTACATATAAAACATGGATAAAATATTAGGTAAGTATGGGTGAAACTATTGAATAATATGGTTACATCAAATACCCCCACACTTAACTCTTGCTCGTCCTCGAGAAAAGATAAATAAAATTAAATTGAAAATAATCATGATCAATCTCTTAATCTCCCATCAATGTCCAAGAGTACAAACATTATAAATAAGAATATAATAAAATAAATAATTCTTTATGAATTTGTATACATGCAAACTTCAAAATTCAATCAATCGTCGGGATTTAAATGAAATCTATTTCATGCCAAAGTGATAGGTCCTCTCATTGATATACACTCCAACACTCATGTGTTTAGGGTTTATGTGTTTAAATCTCTCAAATTCAATCAAAGAGTACGTTGTACCATAAGCTTGCTTTTCAATCTCATCTCCATTACTAACAAATTACAAATAATGCATGAATCAAAAGGTCTTATTTTCCGGTTGTAATGAGACTAAGGTTAAGGTGAGGTAAAAGAGAGTAAAAGAAAAGGTTCAAATTAAAGAAAGTAGAGCATTCTGAAAAATGATATTTCAAACAAGATATTCCATCAAAGCTCATAAATTTTTCATCTTTAATCACCAATGCTTAACTCCTTTTGATTTTAAGTTCTTTTAACATAAAATCTTGAGAACATAAAGGAACATTTTTATTCTTTTTTTTTTTGTAATTTTGCCCATCTTTTCATCAAGCATCACTTCTTCTGTCTTTTCATATAATTTCCAACCATAATTCCATGAAATATCACAAATCCATGCTCTACTAATCATTGGCCAGGGGAAAAGGAAAATATATATAAAGTTAAGGCTTATACATGGATAAAGCAAAGAAAAGATAAACAAGCTCAAAAGGGGCTCACGAAGGATAATATGCTTTAGGTTGNNTTTCATCTTTAATCACCAATGCTTAACTCCTTTTGATTTTAAGTTCTTTTAACATAAAATCTTGAGAACATAAAGGAACATTTTTATTTTTTTTTTTTGTAATTTTGCCCATCTTTTCATCAAGCATCACTTCTTCTGTCTTTTCATATAATTTCCAATCATAATTCCATGAAATATCACAAATCCATGCTCTACTAATCATTGGCCAGGGGAAAAGGAAAATATATATAAAGTTAAGGCTTATACATGGATAAAGCAAAGAAAAGATAAACAAGCTCAAAAGGAGCTCACTAAGGATAATATGCTTTAGGTTGGCTTTTTGGTTCAAGTGCTTTAAAATTCTTATTGCCTTTATCATCTTCATGTA
>SRLM01000669.1:303585-351908 GCA_015708895.1 Populus ilicifolia
AAACACAACATTGTCCTCAATGTTGAAATAAAAGCAAAGAAACATAAGAGAATGACAGAAAATAAATTAAAATACAAAAAAATAAAAGATAAGGAAAAAAAAAAGCAAATCTGATTTTTCTTTTTGTGTGCTGGGTTACCTCCAGTAAGCACTTTTGTTTTATGTAATTGGCTTGACATGTGGCATGCTTATTCTTCATAGATTGGTTTAACTAACTCTATATAAGCAGTGAGTTCTACCGTCCAACCTTCATAGAAAGTTTCAAACGATGTCCATTGACTTTGAGTACTTTGCTGGTTTCTAAACTTGTAATTTCAACTGCACCATAAGGAAAAATATTAGAAACAACAAAGGGTCCAATCCAATGAGAGCGCAATTTTCTAGGAAAAAGTTTCAAACGCGAATGATAAAGGACTTTGTCTCCAACATGAAATTCCTTTCTTGTAAGCATTCGGTCAAGAAGATCCTTGCATTCTCGTAAGCATCATTTCAAATTTCTTCCAACTTTTGCAGTTGTAATTTTCTTGCAATCCCAGCAGCATCATAATCCACGTTACATTGTTTAATGGCCTAAAAAGTTTTGTGTTCAAGCTCCACCGGTAGATGACATGCTTTCCCATAAATCATTCTATAAGGTGACATTCCTATAGGTGATTTATAAGCAGTCCTATAAGCCCAAAGTGCATCTCCAAGGTGTAGACTCCAATCTCGTCGGTTAGGTTGCACTGTTTTCTCCAAAATGGACTTGATTTCTCAATTGGAAATTTCAGCTTGGCCATTCATTTGCAGATGATATGTTGTGGATGTTCGATGAGTCACATGATATTTATGTAGCAATGCTTCTATGGAATGATTGTAGAAATGAGTGCCACGATCACTGATGATAGCTTTAGGGATGTCAAACCTATCAAATATATGAGTCCTGATAAAATCTAAAACAACCTTAGCATCATTAGTTCGTGTGGCTTTCGCCTCAATCCATTTAGACACATAATCAACAGCAAGAAGAATATAAAGATTTCCAAAAGAAGAAGGAAATGGACCCATAAAGTCAATACCCTAAACATCAAAAATTTCACTTACAAGAATATTTGTTAAAGGCATTTGATTTTTATGAGTGATATTACCTGTTCTTTGGCATTTTTCACATGATTTGCAGAAGTGATATGCATCTTTAAAAATAGAAGGCCAATAGAAACCACTTTCCACTTTCCAAACACCACTGCAAAAAGTTTCTTTTCAGTTGTATGGTAATTGCATTGTGCTTCATCTAACATGCGAGAAGCATAGACGATAACATGTAAATTCTTCCCAATTATTTGCCCAAACATAACTCCTACCGCATAATTACTCGCACCACACATTATCTCAAAAGGTTCATCCCAATTTGTTGGTTGGAGGATAGGGGCAGATGTGACACGTCTCTTAAGCTCATCATGGGCATCTTTACGGGCTTGATCAAACATAAAATCCACTTCTTTGCCTAATAGTCTGCACAAAGGTGCTGTAATCTTCGAGAAATCTTTGATAAAGCGTCGATAGAAACCTGCATGACCTAGAAAAGAACGAACTTCCCTCACGCATGAGGGGTAAGGCAATGATGAAATAACATCTATCTTAGCTTTATTACCTTGTAATCCACGTGAAGACACAACATGCCCAAGAACTATTCCTTGTTCTACTATAAAATAACACTTTTCATTGTTCAAGACAAGGTTTGTTTCAATGCACCTTTTTAGGATCAAAGATAAATTTTCTAGACATTTATCAAAAGAATCACTATACACCGTGAAATCATCCATAAAAACCTCGATTATTTTTTCAACATAGTTAGAAAAAATACTCACCATGCATCTTTGAAAAGTTGCAGGAGCATTACAAAGACCAAAAAGCATTCTCCTATATGCATATGTACCACATGGACAAGTAAATGTAGTTTTTTCTTGATCCTCAGGATTAATAACAATCTGATTGTATCCACTATATCCATTAAGAAAGCAATAAAAATACTTACCCGCTAGGTGTTCAAGCATTTGATCTATGAATGGTACTGGGAAATGATCTTTGCGTGTAGAAATATTGAACTTTCTGTAATCAACACACATTCTCCATCCACTCGAGATGCGAGTAGAAATGAGCTCATCATTTTTGTTTTTCACCAACGTGATTCTGGTCTTTTTAGGCACCACATGGATTGGCGCCACCCATTTACTGTTAGTGATGGGGTAAATGACTCCTGCATTTAACAATTTTAAAATTTCAGCTTTCATTACCTCCATCATAAATGGGTTCAACCTCCTTTGCATTTCCCTTGTTGGTTTTGTGTTGTCCTCCAATAGTATGTGATGCATACACATTGAGGGACTAATGTCCTTGATGTTAGCTAAAGTCTATCCAATGGTCGTTTTGTGATCACATAACAACTTCACAAGTTTTTCCTCTTGTATACTTGTCAAACCTTTTGCTATGATAACTGGAAGTGTATTGTTGTTCCCAATGAATACATACTTCAAATTATTTGGCAAAGGTTTTAATTCTAACTCGGGGGCCTGTAAAATAGATGGCAAAAGCTTTTTATGTGAGAGTAATAAATCAATAAAGATATTACCATGGGGAACAGTTTGTAAAGCTTGTAAGGTCAATATTGATTCGTGCATGTTTTGGGGAACATATATGTGCCTCTCTATCTCTTCTATCTTGGTGAAATCATAGCCATAACTCAAAGTTATGCTTAATCCATCTTCGCAATCAAAATCACAAACTTGCTGCACACACTTATCAATTTGGTCATAGCATGTGATAAAATAAACATTGCTATAAGGATATTTCATTGCATCATGAAAATTGAATTCAATTTTTTCATCTCCTACCTCCATAGACAAGGTATCCTTACCACAATCAATCTTTATGTTGGCAATTTTCAAGAATGGTCTTCCAAACAATAGAGGAGTGCTGGTTGATGAATCACAAGAATCATGTTCCATATCAAGGATATAAAAGTCACATGGAATAACCAAAGTATCAATCTTGACTAGGACATCCTCTATCATACCAAGTGGGTAAACCAAACTACAATCCGCAAGTTGTATCACAATGCTAGTTTTATGCAAAGGCTCAAGATTAAGAGAATCATAAACATATTTGGGCATAACACTAATGGATGCACCTAAATCATATAAGGCCCTCTTCAAACTAGCATTACCAATAACACATGGGATAGTAAACGCACCTGGGTCCTTTTGCTTCAAAGGCATATTCTTTTGAACAACAGCAAACACAACTTCACCCATACTTACCATTTCATAACCTTTCAATTTGAAAGCTCTCTTGGTAGTACACAACTCCTTCAAAAATTTAGTATACTTAGGAATTTGCTTGATAGCATCAAGCAAAGGAATGTTGAGTTCTACTTTTCTAAAAACCTCTAAAATCTCTTTTTCTTTGTCCTCTTTCTTTGAACTAGAAGAACTCATGGGAAAGGGTGGAATTGCTTTAAAACTGGAATTCATTAAGTGAGCAGTTACCTTTGGAGTGTTGGTCAATGTTTTAGTTTGTAGGGGAGGATGATGTTCCTTCTTTGTACTCAATTCAGTTTCTATCTCTTCTTCTTTCTTCATCTTAATTTATTTTGACCTTTTCTCTCCAAGTTCTTTCCCACTTCTCAGCATGATCGCACTAACATTCTCTATTGGATTCGATGGTTGGGAGACCAATTTTCCATTCATTTATGCTTTCTAATTTCCCCACATTTGAAGTTATTTGTCCCATTTGCTTCTCCAAGTTGTGAATACTTGACCTTGTTTCCTGTTGAAAAGACATGACATTTTGTTGCAAGGTAACAGTATTAAAAGCCAAAGTTTTCATCATCTCACGAAGATCATCATTGGATGGCAACCCCATAACATTGGAGTTTGTGAATGGAGGGGTTTGTCTTGCTTGATAATTCTGTTGGGGCTAAAATTCATGGGGATGGAATTGTCGGCCTTGATTGCCTTGTTGGGATGGGTTGCCATAGCGTAAGTTGGGATGATCTCTCCATCCAGGATTGTAAGTGTTGGAAAAGGGATCATATTTACACTAGGTTATCCGTTGAATGCTCTATCAATTGCATGAGCTTGTTCAATGTAATCTTCTTGCATTGTTGGGCACATATCCGAAGCATGTCCTTGTAAGGAGCATATGCTACAAACTTTCACCTGCTGCACATTTCCACAAGCCAAAGAACACATAAGAGAAGTAAGATCATTAACTTTATTTTCAAGGTTAGAAATACTTACCTCATTTACTCGTTTTTTGGAGAAGTCTCCATAAGTGCCAAACTATTTTGAGTTAGCTGCCATGTTTGAGACCAATTGGCGTGCAGCCTAGGGTGTCTTATCCACCAATGCGCCTCCACTTGTAGCATCGATGATACTACGGTCAGTAGGCATCAATCCTTCATAGAAATATTGAATGAGTAGTTGATCGGGTATTTGATGATGAAGGCATTGAATGCATAGTTGCTCAAATCTTTCCCAATACTCAGAGAGTGTCTCTCCATGAGATTGCCGAATCCCACATGTTTCTTTCCTTATGTTGGCAACTTGAGATGCTGGGAAATACTTCTCAAGGAAAATCTTTTTCATGGCATTCCAAGTTCCAATAGATCCTGGAAGAATAGAGAAAAGTCATGCCTTTGTTGCCCCTTTTAAAGAGAAAGGGAAAGCTTTCAACTTAACTTCTTCATCACCTCCATTCGGTTTCATGCCAACACAAACCATATGGAACTCCTTGAGATGAGTATGAGGATCTTCTCCTGTAAGACCATTAAATGTTGGTAACAAATGTATAAAATCATATTTGAGCTCAAAGTTTACATTATTGTCGATGTTTATGCATAGTGGCTTATTTTTCACGTTAGGAGCAGCAAACTCCTTGAGTGTTTGTTGTCGTGCAATAGCCAAGGTGTTGAGACGAGCTTCTTTTCATAACCTGTGTAAAGTTTTGTCTATTTCAAGATCTAATTGCACTTGACTTTGATTAGTCGAATGTGTTGCTGGCATAAATCATCAAGAAAACTCAAAAGAAACCAA
Organism: Populus ilicifolia; assembly: GCA_015708895.1. Classification (NCBI taxonomy): domain Eukaryota; kingdom Viridiplantae; phylum Streptophyta; class Magnoliopsida; order Malpighiales; family Salicaceae; genus Populus; species Populus ilicifolia. The sequence goes on from SRLM01000669.1 coordinate 308,658, forward strand.
CCACACAAAAGATCAAAAACAATGTAAATTATACGAAAATCCTATGTTAGAAAACCAAAACTGCCTTAAAACCTTAGAAAATAGTGGAATTTGGCTTCAATAGGGTGAGGCTAGTAGTATACTACTAGTCTTGTTCAGAACATCATTTTCCTTTAGCAAAAGAAAAGCCAAAACCTATTTTCACAAACAATTCTATTTTGAATAGTACCGCCGCAAACAAAAATTTTGTTTCTCTTTTTTCTTAGAAATATAAATAAAAAATCACAGCAACTAAAAATAACAGTACAAGCACAAGAATAAACTTAAATTACTTCCCCGGCAACGACGCCAAAATTTGTTGCGATGTCGTGGTCGCACAAATTAATTACCCTAGCTTAACACACAACACACAAGATAGTATAGAGCAAACAAGGGGTCGATCACACAAGGAAGATTTAGTTTAGATTTTTATGCTATACGTTATGTAATTGGGGGGTTTTGATTTGTAATGAGCTAAACTATGAAAGAAATTAAACTAGCAAACAAAATCAATTGAACTCAAAATTTATCAAGAAAACAAACCTTGGTTGCAAACACATATCCACCAATGAAAATTAGAACAGATCCTTGAAACAAAACTACAATTTATATTCTAAATTTTTATTTTTTTAATGTTGGTTAATTAACGGATCCGCCGTATAACTAACCCTAACCAACAAACAATCATAATATCTGCATTAATGATTTAGTTCAATGGCAGCCCTAAGAACTAGATATTTAAGTGTTCTCCCTAAGTTTAATAATGTAGTTCCGCCACAATTATCAAGCTTACTTGTTTCACAAGTTCATACATCACAACTCCAGTTTTGATATCAAACTTAGCAATAAATTGTTCACAATAATAACTTAGAGTTTCGCTTTAGCAATTATCAATAACAATCATAGAAAATATGCATAAGAAAAAAATCATACTTATTCATAATATAAACTAAAAATAAATGGAAGAATAAATCTCATGGTTCTTGAAATCCGAAGGTTTGTTGTGTCCTTGCAACCAAGAAAAGAGTTTAGCCTTACATAACTATTGAACGACTCTTAAAGAATAAAAAAAGCATGATTTTTTGGGTTTGTAGAGGAGAGAATTTGTGTTTCTTAACTTCTAGCTGCCACACCCCTTCTCTCCTCTCTCTCTTTCTTTTTATACGTTAAGAAACCCTAATTCTTAATTTACAAAGTAGTCCTCCCTTAAGTTGACAATTGATATTTATGTACTTCAATAACTATTTTCCCTAAAAAAGAGAAATAGCCTTGCATGAAATCTCCAAACTCTGACTTAGAGGAGCTAAATTACTAATATAAAAACTTGGATGATGGTTTAAAAGCTTTGAAATGTAATTTGGACTCATTTCTTCATGAAACCTGATTGTTGACAGAATTCAGTTGTCATCTTTGAAAAATGATATCTCCCTCATCTGACATTTTTTTTGGATTATATTTGGAGCGTTTATAGACCTTTGAGTCAGGAATCCAACAAAATTGAGTTTGCATAAATTGGACTTCTATAGCTCCAGATATTGAATTTTGAATAGACAAAGGTCAATAGTGGCATAATGCGAGATTTGACTTTAAAGGATGTGATTTCCATGATCTTCCTCTTTTTATTTTTCTTGCATTACATCTCTAGAAAGGTATGGATGTTAGCTTTTTAGTGCCACGGAATCACTTATTTCGATCTCTAGAACTCACGTTCTGCACAAAACATCGACTGAACGTCAAAACTGCCAATTATCTCCAATTTACTCCTTTTTTGCATTTTTCATCCAAAAGTGCCTTCAAAACATAAAACAAAAAATATCAAGGCATTTTACATATAAAACATGGACAAAAGATTAGGTAAATATGGGTGAAACCATCGAATAATATGGTTACATCAGTAATTGAAAATGGAGGTGGAGAAAATGATATGTGGACCCTTTACTTTGATGACATAATAAATGTTTCATGAAATGGGGCAGAGGCAGTAGTAATTTTCTCATAAAATAAATAATATCTTGTTTTAATGAGGTTACTGTTTGAATGTACCAATAATATAGCTAAGTATAAAGCTTGCATTATTGGCTTGAAAGCTACTTTAGAACTTAAAGTCAAGAAGCTTAAGGTCTTTGAGGATTCCTTACTAATCATTTGTCAAGTCAAAGGTGAATGGCAAACCAAGGATGAGAAATTAAAGCTACAGCAAAAGTATCTCCAAAGGTTAATGATTAATACTTAAAAGTGTATTTTTATCATCATTTTATATCATCATTTTGCACTTAAAGTATCAATAACTCCTTAACTAAAGTACTTTTTATAATAATCTATCTAATAATATAAGATACCTTTAATTTGTGGTAAATGTCCATTTTAAATGCACATCTATCACATAAATGAAAGGATTGATTGATGACTTTAAGAACTTCAATTGCAAAGGCAAAGAGATGATCAAACTTAGAAAAGAGATGTCGGTGCAATCCAAACTGGAACACTGTTCGGTAATTGAGTCATATCTGGAGCTATAGATCTCAAATTTAGGTCTACTTTATATGGATGGAAAGGTAAGACATAGGCCTACAACTTTCATATGGAGCCCAAGATCTAACAAGGTCATTTTCAAGTCCAAATTATTGCAACAATAAAGAAGCCCAAATCTGTCCTCCAGCCCGAGCACTGTTCAGTATTTTGGCCATATCTGGAGTTCTAGAAGTTGAAATAAGCTGAATGTTTTACATAAAAAAGCTAAGACAATTGCCTAGAACTTTCATGTTTTCAAATGGCTCTAATTTTGACGTCATCAATGACGTTTTGGACAGACAAGAGAAGATAAAGATTGTCACCAAGTCAAGGGTTGANCTTGACATTTGTTATTATCATTGTTAATCCTTACTTTAATATCTCATCATTATCATCATCTTCTTCTCTTTCTTTATTACTACTACTACTATTATTATTATTATCATTATTATTATGGTTGTTGTTATTGTTGTTATTGTTATTATTGTTGTTGTTGTATTGTTGTTATTTATAATTTGTACAATATCCTCTCTGTGGTTCGACCCCGGTCTTGCCGGGTTATTTATTACTTCGACACTCCTGCACTTGGGAGAAGACATCAATCTCTTTGTCGTGTCAAGTTTTTGGCACCGTTGCCGGGGAGGTAAGCTTTGTATAAATTATAATATTTATTTTATTTTCTCTTTTCACTTTTCTTGTATATAACTTTGATTCTTTTCTCTTGTTTCTTCTTCTTTTGTTTTCCTTTTCCTTTTATTCTATTCCTACACGTGCATGAGAGTGCGGTCATGTATATCAAGTGGTAGACTTTGTAGGGTATCCTCATCATTTTCAGAAAATATGGCTGAAGAAGATAATCAATCACTTCATAATGAGAATAATGAGAATAACCGTGCTAGAACACTTAGAGACCATATGAATCCAACAAGAACAAGTGCACCATCATGCATAGTTTTTCCTCCCAATGCATCTCATTTTAATTTTAAGCCAGACATTATTCAACTTTTACCTTCGTTTCATGGTTTAGAATTGGAAAATTCATACTTGCATTTAAAAGAATTTGAGGAGGTCTGTAACACATATAATGATCTAAATTGTAGCATGAACACCATTAAATTAAAGCTTTTTCCTTTTTCATTAAAAGATAAAGCTAAAACATGGCTACAAAATTTAAGACCAGGATCCATTCGTGCTTGGGATGAGATGTAACAGTTTTTAAAAAAGTTTTTCCCATCTCATAGAACAAACTCTTTCAAAAGACAAATCACCACTTTCACTCAAAAACCAGGAGAAACATTTTACCAATGTTGGGATAGGTATCGAGACTTACTTAGTACTTGTCCTCATCATGGTTTTGAAACATGGAGATTGGTTTCACATTTTTATGAAGGGTTAACGCCTAAAGATAGGCAAATGGTTGAATTGATGTGCAATGGAACTTTTGAAGATAAAGACCCTGATGAAGCAATGGAGTACTTAGACTTATTAGCTGAAAATGCTCAAAATTGGGACACCGCGGGTACTTATGAGGCACCGAGTAAAACTCAACCTCATACATCTAGTGGAGGTATGTACAACCTTAGGGAAGATCATGACCTTCAAGCCAAGTTTGCATCTTTAGCTAGAAAAGTCGAGGCACTAGAATTGAAAAAGAGTGGTCAATTAAAATCTGTTGAAAACATTGCATGTCAAATATGTGAAACAAATGAACACTCAACCGATAACTATCCAACCTTGCCTTCTTTTAAGGAATGTCTTCATAAACAAGCCCATGCTTTAAACAGTTTTCAAAGGGCCAATTATAACCCATACTCACAAACATACAACCCTGATTGGAGAAATCACCCAAATTTTAGGTAGAAGAGTGATGCATAAACTTCACAACCACCATTTCAAGCACATCATAATTTCCAAAATTCTCATGGATATGCACCTCCTTATGCTCCACCTTCTAGAAGAAATCTTGAGGAAACATTGCATGCATTCATTGAAAAGCAAGAGACAATCAATACTCAACTTGCTCAAAACATGACAGATTTTAAAGATACTCTTGCAAAATTAACATCTGCTCTCAGTTTCCAAGAGAAAGGTAAGTTTCCATCTCAACCACAACAAAATCCCAAGGGGCAATACAATGCAAATGCAAGTAGTTCTGGAAGCCAACACATGGATCAAGTCAAATCAGTCACTACTCTTCGCAGTGGTAAGGTTATTGAAAAACCTTCTCTTGAACCTTATGAGAAAGATGATGAGTCAATCTCTGAGGGTAAGGAAGAGGTTGAACCTGAAAATTGCAAAGAAAAGACTGATTCTCCGCCAGCACTTCCATTTCCTCAGGCCATGACCAAACAAAGGAAAGTCAATCACAACTCTGAAATTTTTGAGACTTTCAAACAGGTAAGAATCAATATACCTTTGCTGGATGCTATTAAACAGATTCCTTCCTATGCTAAATTTTTGAAAGATCTATACACTGTGAAGAGGAAACTGAATGTGAAAAAGGAAGCCTTTCTAGCCAAACAAGTAAGTCTTATTCTTCAGAACAATAATGCTTAAAGAGTTATTGATACTTCAAGTGCAAAATAATGATATAAAACCTTGATAAAAATGCACTTTTCAACTACCATGTATCAAATTAATTTTTAAATATAATTAAAATTTAATTTGACCTATGATTAAGTCAAATTGGTTCGTTAAAAATTTAATTGTGTTTATGGATTTAATTTTTATGCAAATTCATCCAATAATTATTTAATTTGACATTGAATTTGTATTTGTTTTCTCTATTTTTTGGTATAATAGATTACAATTAGGTTTTGAATTTTCTTCAAATTGCAGCTTGATTTTTTATTTTTTTTACGTTGTTAGCTATTGTTATTTTTTAATTTTTAAAATAAAATTATTTTTTTTTAAATAGATAAGATTGAAGAAAGGAAGCAAAGAATACGGCAAGTAGGGCCACGACAAGGATTAATTGAATGCACAATGATGATAAGTCCACTTGTTAGTTGAGAAGAAGACCCGTCAAAGTGATGAAATGAAGATGAGTGAGGCCATAGAAAAGCACCAGCTCTAAGCAAAGGCAAATCAATTCATCCCAACACAGCCTTTTCTCTTCACCGTAGAGCTGTGGAAGATAATCAGCCTAACCATGTTAACAAAAAACTAAATGTGGAAGCCAATAAGCTCAAGCAGATGAAGCAAGGAATACAACGACAAAAACAAAAAAAGATAGCATCCAAAAACCAGAAAAGAAAAACTCACGTGAGACATTGAAAATACCTATGATAAAAAAAGAGTTGAAATAATAACAATGGTTAAAATCCTAGTCAAAGCAGTTTTGATCCATAATGCACAACTGGGCATTTTTATTTATTTTTTTTCTGTTAATTAGCTATCAAGGGAGCTATGCATAAGGCATATTTTTAAATGGAGGATGATTTTAATCAATTTTAATATTCGAGGGACCAATATATACATATTTATGTAATAATTGACTCGTTTGTAATTACAACAAATTCAAAACCAAAGTCACGTGCTCGCAGCCAGCCAACCCCGAACTGACCAAAACATAAAACAACAACTACAACAACAAAAAACCTAAAAAATAAACACATATTTTCCACAAAATTTCGAGCTTTGAAAGAAGTTGATTGATTGACTGGTCGGTCGATTGAAGTTAGCCTACCACCAGCAGCGGCAGAAGCAGAAGCAGAAGCAGCAGTCATGGCGTATGCTTCTCACGTATTTCAGCACTCAAAAAAGGTATAATTTACCATCAGATCTCTTTATTGTTATTTGCTGAACGTCTCATTTCTAATTTTTTTTAAAAATAATAATCATAAATTGAATTTCTGGATTTTGTGTAAAATTTCTTGCATGCATCTTTTGTTTGTCCTTTTTTCTTTTTTCGATTTTGACTTCAGGGTTCAGTTTTTATTTTCTATGATTATTTTGTGGAAAACTCGAATTTCCTTTCTGATTTTTCATTTTGTTTAATTAACTTATGATTTGTAATAACTATTTTTGTTGTTTGTGGTTTCGGCAGTTACGAATTCACCAGCGTGCCGATTTGGCGCGTTGGTTATCAAATGATTCTCACCTCTTTGGTGGTAAAAGAAACGGTATGTTTATAATCTCCAGCATTCATGGGAAATCGTTGAAATCTGTTGCTGATGGTTATGATCAAGTAGTTTTATTTAGCCCCTGTTTGGTATAACATTCCAAACGGCAGTTGGGCAAATTTTGATTTTTTTTTGCTTAAAATTAATATTTTTTTATGCTTTTTAATCGTTTGGGATGTGATGATATCAAAAATAATTTTAGAAAAAAAAATATTATTTCAATGTATTTCTAAGTGAAAAAACACTTTAAAAAGCAATTGGTACGATGGTCTCAAACAATGTAGATTTTGATTGATTGGTAAGAAAATTTTAATGGTGGATGAGGTTTAGGAATAAGATAACCAAAAAGCATATGTTAAGGGATTTGGTTTGGTTTTAGTTGTTGCAGCAAATTGTTTTCAATGTGAGGGAAGTGTGGTGTTGTTGTTGGAAGTTTTGACTTGCAGTTATGAAATTTGGGAAGTGATAAGTGAAAGAACATGGTGTCTAATGTTCATGGTTATCGCCTTAGCTATGTGGTTTGCTGATTTTGAGTGTGAATTGTGCATCTGCTTGTTGACTGTGGAGTGGAATCATAATTTTTTATTTGTTTTAAGGTAAGTTTGTTATTGCCAGATGCTTGGGCAGTTATAGAAAAAAGGAGGTACTCTAGTGCTGCTGCTAATAGCACTGTAAGTAGCCTTCCATCGCACAATCATTATAATATGCTGCATGATGCTGTGATTGGAGCCCTTCTGTTGCAATTTCTACATTTCTTCCTTTGTCTTGGGTCAATTATTTATTCCTACTTTTTTTTTGGGTAAGTTGGTTTAATTGAAGTTTGTCTCAGTTTGCGAACAGTTACATATTTTTGTTGATATGAAGGTAATGTCATTCGGTGCATCTAAGAAAGATGTTTCTGGGACGATTATGAAAGTGGGAAGCCCAATTGCTGGACCACTATTTATGAAGGATTTTACTTGGTATGTATTGCTTGGGTTTGTTCCTCCCTGGTCACACCTTCTCTTGATGATTCCATTCTTCTGAATCTCTTCTTTCCAATCTCAGTTCACAGGTACACTGGAAGAGAGGGTTTTCATCTGATTCAGGTAGGGTTTGCGCATAAATTTTTATTTCTTTGTTTGAATTGCTGATCTAGCTTTGTTATCACGCATCTCATCCATACCTTGATGATCTCCTTTTCACTTTCTGAATTCTTGATTACAAATTACACGGACCATATCATGGCTCCTTCCACCCTTTAAACCCAGCTTGAATTTTCACTTATTATGCAAGTGGCATCAGATAACATGATTGAAATTTAATCAATGATTACATTTGATAATCACAGTAGTTTTGTGATTGTGTGAAGTGTGACAGGCACCTTGTCACTTGGGTTATACTCTGTTGAAATTACTCTTCTTTTATTGCATTGCTAGAGTAGGGGAAAATGCTAGGCATGTGGTTCAACTTTACTTGCTTGATTTTAGATAATAACAGTTTTGAATATTTGTGGAGGGATTTTGTCATGAGTGGAAAATAGAATTCAGATGTGGAAGGATTGTGGGATAAGTTTGCAGGGAATCAATGTGGAAGTTGTTATGTGTATTTATTTAATTTGATTTAACATGGATTTATTTAAGAAACAAAATGCTCATATCTCCTAGATTTGAACTGGAGACTGTACAGTAACATGAATAAATTTACTTTTTTTTTCATATTCTTTCTTCATCTTGTTGGCTCATTTAAGACAGGAATCATGTTTCTGACATAGCTTCATTCAGGGTTATTTAATAGTCATTATATGTTGCAGGTCTTCCTCCACACCAAGAGATTGGAATGCCTTCTCTCTCACCCACAATGACTGAGGCATGTATCTTTCTTCATCTTTTTGGAACAACACTGTAGGCTTGGTCTGCTAAGTGACAGTTTCTGAAATTTCAGGGTAATATAGCAAGGTGGTTGAAGAAGGAGGGTGACAAGATTTCTACCGGTGAAGTCCTCTGTGAAGTTGAAACCGTAGGGTCTCTATACAGTTCTAGCTGTGCTTAACATGTTGTTTGTCATGGTAACATTGATGCTTTTCCTTAACATAATTTTCTCAGGATAAAGCAACTGTTGAGATGGAATGTATGGAAGAAGGTTATCTTGCAAAGATATTGAAGGGAGATGGGTCAAAAGAAATTAAACTTGGCGAGGTACTGACTTTATCTGGCAGTTGGCAAAGTTGTGTGCTGAGATCTTCTTTTTCCATCTCTTGTTTCTTTTCTTTCTTTGGGGAGTAGGGTAGTCAATCATGGAAATAAGAAAACTGAACACGTTTTGGTTGTCTGTTGCCCACCTTTCAGATTCCACAATTTTCTTTGTAAAATTAGACATTTTAGTTTTGGACTTAGGTCTCTGTTGTTGATAATACTATTACATAGTGCTGATAAATTTTTCTCTCTCTATATTATATATAGGTAATTGCCATTACCGTTGAAGATGAGGAAGACATTGCAAAATTTAAGGATTACAATCCTTCAGCGTCAGGAAGTGGTGCTACTTCTGCTAATGAGGCTTCTGCCCCTACCCCACCTGCTTCACACAAGGAGGAAGTTGAAAAACCAGCTAGTTTACCAGAACCAAAAATTTCAAAGCCCAGTGCAGCTCCTGATGGAGATCGCACTTTTGCCAGTCCTCTTGCAAGAAAATTGGCTGAAGATCATAATGTTAGCAATTTGAAGTAGTTTATACAACTAGAATTTTTTCATTCAGTGATGGAAAGGCATATGTTGATTTTGATCCACTTTCAGTTTACACTTGTTGATGCATTTTCTTTATCATGGACATAGGTACTCCTCTCAAGTATCAAAGGAACGGGTCCTGATGGCCATGTTGTGAAGGCTGATATCGAAGATTACTTGGGTATGACAATTAAGCTCTCTGCACTATATGATGTTGGTTTTTTTGGCTGCTCTCTATCCCCAGTGATTTGATGGATAAATGTTATGTGCTGCTGTTTAGTGTGTCATGTGAATGGTCCTGGCTTTTCTTGTTTTAGTCAAAATATATATGCTTCAGTGAAAAATTCCCCCATTTTGTAGCTTCACGAGGAAAGGAAGCTCCAGCGACAAAGCCTGTTGCCAAGGACACCTCAGCTCCTGCTTTAGATTATGTGGATATCCCTCATTCTCAAATAAGAAAGGTAATATTTGTAACAATTATTGTTTAGCCTAAATCCACGGGTAAGGATAAAGGAATGTTGGCAACATTATTTCATTGGTCCATTATATATGGATAAAAGTTCTTTTAGATGTTGAGGTTTGCAAATCCATGCCTGAAATTTCTTTGTTCTACCAAAGTTGAACTACCAACTTTTGGCTGAAAAATCACAGTTAAACTTTCTGTTTCAAAATGTAACCATGTCTTTTTCACTAAATTCACCCAGAAATTTGGTGCCAGTCTGACAACTGTTTCTCAGTAAACTTGTATGAGATTCTCAAACTTTTGGATTTGTTTCTTGTTCATTTCTGCATTTAAGTAACTCATGATGTCATATTATTTAATTCTGTGTTGATACCACGTACAAGCTCTCACATACATTTTTTTCTTTTTGTCTACCACATATTATCTTTATCAAAGTTCGTCTTGAGGCAAAACTTGGCATCATTTTGACAGGTGACAGCTTCACGCTTGTTATTCTCAAAGCAAACTATTCCCCATTATTATTTAACAGTGGATACATGCGTCGACAAACTTATGGGGTTAGTGTGAGATTTTGCCATCTTATAAATGCAATTAATCTTGATGTTCCATGATTTTTAAAAAAGATTTTTTGGGCACAGTTTGCGGAGTCAACTCAATTCGATACAAGAGACTTCAGGTGGGAAGAGAATATCTGTAAATGATCTTGTAATCAAGGTATATGAATATAGTTCTTCATGTGTAGTTTTGAAGCATTTACTATATTGTTTGGAAACACGAGAAGTGACTTCATCCCAGAAATTTTGCATAAAAAATCTATCCCGACGTTGAAGCAGCCCTTTAACTCACCTTACATTTTAGAGTGAGCTCTTTTGACTAGATTGTCAACTGTGGCAAAGGGAAAGTCTTTTAGCATGGTTTTATTTCTTTCTTTTTTTTGTTGAAAAAATCTCAATTCATCTGAGTGGAAGTTTGAACTCAAACTGATGGTAGGGCTTGATCCTTGGAGTGGTTGGCCTGTGGACAGGACAATTTATCAAAACCACAAGACACCAACATTTCACTTTGGAACTATCCTAAGATACTTTAAAGTGAAAAACTGAGTCAATGTTTTCCTCTATCTGAGCCATAACCTTGAGCTGTTAATATTCTGGACTTCAAGATGTTTATTGATTGTCTCTGTTTTTGAAATTTTTGCTAGAGAATAATTTCATGTCACTGTAACTACAGGCTGCTGCTTTGGCTCTGAGGAAAGTTCCCCAGTGCAATAGTTCATGGACTGATAACTATATTCGCCAGTAAGTACATGGTTAATGCACTCTTAAGATTAATGATTCATCTGTGATACCATATTTAAGATGATGTCTCTCTTCTTGCTTATAATGCAGGTATAATAATGTTAATATCAATGTAGCGGTACAGACAGATAATGGACTATATGTCCCAGTTATTAGGGTGAGTTATTGTCCATTTTCTGTTATGCAAAAAGTTGATTTTGTTCTGGGTATATTAAGGTGAGCGCATGACATGCTTTTATGTGGTAAAATTTACAGGATGCGGACAAGAAAGGTCTATCCAAAATTGCTGACGAGGTGAAGAATTTGGCCCAAAAAGCAAAAGAGAATAGCTTGAAACCAGAAGATTATGAGGTTGGAATTCTGTCTCAGTTGTCCAGTGGACTGTTGTCTCATGTGAATTCCTTACGAATTTTGTCTTTTTTCCTTTTACAGGGAGGCACATTTACTGTTTCCAACTTGGGAGGGCCCTTTGGCATCAAGCAATTTTGTGCGATCATTAATCCTCCTCAATCAGGCATTCTAGCAATTGGGTCTGGTAAGATAGGCACTTGGTAACAACTTCCAGACCAAATTAAGCTTCCACTTCTGATATTGACTTGTCCTTGTGCAGCTGAGAAGAGGGTCATCCCCGGTTCTGGTCCTGATAATTTCAAATCCGCTTCCTTCATGTCTGTAACACTAAGCTGTGATCATCGTGTTATAGATGGTATGCAGTTCTGTCAACCATCTTTTGTCATACAAACATGTTCTTTAGCTTTTTTCAACGCTGTCTCTGAGAATTGTGATGATATAACCCTGTTGCGCAATTGGTCATTTTCAGGGGCAATTGGTGCGGAGTGGCTAAAAGCATTTAAAGGCTACATTGAGAATCCAGAGTCAATGTTGCTGTAGATTACTCTACGGCCACTTTCATCATTTCTTTTGACACTTATTTTATTTTATTCGCGGTGGTGATTAACAACGAGGTACTTGATGTAATCCCCATTGTCATTGCTGAGTTCTATTTGTTTGGCGTTTATGCATCACCAGGAAACTCCCTTTGTAGTCTTGGCAAAACAGCATTTGGTGGAATAAGTGGGGAATTGAGGCGTGAACTGCGAGCTCAATTTTGTAGTTGCAGAGTGTGCTAACCCTTTTTTGTGGGTAATAAGCATGAGGTTTTTTTATTTCGTCCAAATTTATCATTTAAATAGATGAATGATTCAGTTATCTTGTCGCTGATCATGATTCATTGATACTTGCGGCTTTGCACATCATTTTTTAGCCCAACCAAGGTGAAATGTCATAGAGAATCCGGTTCGACAATACATCATTTTAATTTTCGGCATCAGAAAAACCTTGTGGCTTTGGACTGGTAGAAGAACCATACGCTGGTAATCTGTTTCGCTTAGGAACTCGGAAAGCAGCACCCATTTAACATGCCATGTTATACAAACTGGTAGAAGTGAAATTCCCATTCCTTCAATACCGAAGTCTTCATATCTATGGTGGAAGTGGGCTCCCCTGCCTCGTAAGGGTTGTGTTTCAATTGAAGATCAGTTGCCTCTCCCCGTCCTGTTCTTCTCCAGGCCCTTCAAAGCTCAATATGAAATGTCTAAAAGAACCACCATTAACCAATTATTTGAATATGCAGCAAAAACTCATTATTTGTTGATTTTCATTTCATTAACTACCTTTTCAGATATTCCTATTTGTTATAAATCTTATAGTGGCATTTCTATAGTCCATGGAAAAAATTGATCTGGATGGAAGAAACAAGAAGCATATACCAGAAATTATCAATATCATAATAGCTAGAGCCAAATGAGCCAAATGGCTTAATCCTTCTTGCCATCAAATTCTATTTCAAATCCCAAACCATCACCCATTAAGCCAAGCAATAACAATATTATTATAAATCATCTAGGTGGTGATCAAGTGATAAGAACTTGGAACCAAAATGTTTGCTCTTTCTATGGTTTCAAGTTTGAGTCCTTGATTGTTCATATATGATCACTAAAAGATTATATGATTATTAACTTCAGGACCCGTAGTATTAGTCGTGGTGCGTGCAAATTGACCCAGACACCTACGTTAATCTAAAAAAAAAAGCAATATTATAATATTGAAAGGTATTGCTTAACTAATCAGATTCTAGATTTGTTTTTTAGAAACTATTAGTTTGAGTCTCACAAATCTCAAGGCTTAAGGGAGGAATCATTTTATGAACTACCTGTTTAGATATTCCTGATTGTCTAATATATATTTTATCGTGACATTCTTATAATTTATAGAAAAAATTGACGCGAATCGAAGAAACAAGAAGCATATAACATAAATTATCAATATCATGGCCAATAGCTAAAGCCAAATGGCTTAATCCTTTTTTCCTACCATCAAATCGTATTCCAAATCCCAAATTATCACCCATTAAGCCAAGCAATAACAACATTATAATAATATTGAGGGATATGGCTTAACTAGTCAGATTCTAAATTTATTTCCTAGAGATCATTAGTTTGAGTCTCATAAACCTCAAGGCTACTAGATGTATATATGATCATTAACTTTAGAGTTTGTAGGATTAGTTTAGGTGCACGTAAGCTGGCATAGACATCCATCTTAATAAAAAAATAACAATATTATAATTATAATTATAAATACAAATTAAAAGACATGAGATTGATTAACTATTCATATGATTAATAACAAATCGAGTTAATATATTTTTTAAGCATTTCATATCAATCTTGTGCCATAGCTGAATTGGTTTGCATGTGACAATAATAACAAGGACATTGCAAGTTCATGCTTGGGATGTGAAAATGGTTATTTAACATATGATAGTCTTTTTTTATTTAAAAAATATAAACAACATATCATCTATTCCTTAGTAAGAAAAAAAATCAAGGCAAGATGTATGGTTTTTTTTAACAGACCCAAATGTAGCTCATTTAAGAATGGATTTTTTTTTTAGTATTTTTTCAATTAAATCCTTTTAATGTTAGGTTTTTATTGAATTTTATCATTAGTATTAAGGTGATTGTCATTCAATTATCTTTTTTTATCATATAATAAAATAAAATAAAAACTAATTCAACTCAATAGAGTTCATAACCAAAATTACGGGTTTTGCGGATTGACTAAGGTGCACCTAGCTGTTTTCTTTTTAAAACAAAACTCTTACAAGTCATATCTGGGTAACTTTCATATAATTTAATTAAAACTTGATTTAAGTAAAGATTCATGTTGGTATTTTGTAAATTTAAACCAATGTAACAAGTTTAATGGCATGCACATGATTTTTTTTAATTGGTCCTTTAATTTTTTGTATTTAATTGATTGTGAATTAGTTTTTATATTTTTAATCATATAACAAAAAAATTAATTTAACTCAAAGATCATAACCTAGGTTATGTTATAGGTTTTGAGGATTGATCAAGTTGAATATAAGTTTTTTTTTTCTATAAAAACATTAAGATTTTTCAAGTTTGAAATGTTATATCAAATTTAATAACAATACCAAAAAACAATTATCTCATGCCAAGAAATTGAACATTTCTCTCATTTCCAATGCATATAGTTAATATTCCCTAACATCCTTGAAAATTCACCCTGCTCTTCAATTAATAATAATTGATAAATATCAGCTTCATTTGGTATCTTTAGATACCAATTACCAAAAACTTCTATGATTTCTTTGACAAAAACTTTAAAACTTTTTATCATAGTGGTTTCTCTAATTCAAAGATATTCATCAATAATATCTACAGAAATATCATATACAAACATTCTGTGAGCTACAATTATATTTTAAAGGCAAGATATACCAAGAACACTAAGAACATTTATCCTTGGTTTGAAATATGGATTATGAGTTTCCACTACATTTGCGATTCAATGAAAAAGACAATGACTCATCCTAAATCTTTTTTGAAATTGACTTTTAGTGAATTTAGGATTTTAACCAAAATAATCATTATATAACCTTAACTCACCTTTTTTTTTATTACGATTAACAATATTGTAACCAAGAATAGACTCACGATACTCTGTTCTCCACCTTTAATTATTCGATTCTTCTTTAGCAACCACAGCTGTAGCAACTCGAAAAGCGAATACAGGAGTGTTATCATCAAAATCAAAAGCATCATAAAAATTAAAATTAGAATGATTCATGATGAATTTTAATGAAATATAATAAAGATTGAAGAGAAGAAAATGATGAGAAAAAATGTTAAGATATATGAGAATATTTATAGATGGATTATTTTTTTAAATTGTAAAATCTTAGAATGTTGGCGGTAATTTTTTTAAAATTAAAAATTTTAAAATTTAAATTGTTGGCGGTCATTTTTTTCAAATCTTGAATTTAACAAAAAAAAATGAAAATTAAAATTTAAAATGTTGGCGGTTTTTTCGAAGTTTGAATTTGAATTTACTTTTAAAAAATTAAATTTTTAACAATAACATATAAAACTTAAAATTAAAAATATTTGTATAAATTTAATTTTAAATTATATCTTTTAACTTTCATATTACTTCATTAATTTTATATTACTTTTATAAATTACTCATATCAATTATATAATTAATAACATCATAATTATACTATATATAAAATATCTAAATTAGTTATATAATTATATTAAAATTAATTTAAAATAAACAATATTAAAATATAATTGACTTTTCTAAATAACTTTTCATTGGAATGCATATAGAAAAACACTATATTTATACTACTTAAAAAGCTATTTTTTTTTAGCTATTTAATATAGCATTTCTCAATTGTATATGCTCATACAGTGCATTTACAAAGAAGATCACACATGGCTTAGATGACCTTTAAATTTTATTTTATTTTAGTTAATTGAAGATAAGATGTAGGAAGCAAAAATTTGGTCATCACAGTTTACATGCACGTTCTATAGTCAATTAGTTATTATTATGTAACTCGTATTTTGTTACAAGTCGGATAATTTTTTGGCAAAAAACAAAAAAAATAAATATTCAGGATTTTCAATTTTATTTTTTAAATTAAATTAAAACTAAAAATCAATATATAAAACAAAGCCCAAGCACATGATATATATATAGGAGCTTAAGCTTACCCTGGATGGCCTATCACGTTTGGGTCTCTATAAAACAAAGTCCGGGCACACAAGCTTGGGACAGTTTCTTTTAGGATGCAGACAATATGTTATTTGCTACATAAAATTTGGCCATAATGGTAAGAAATTGAGGGAGATTTTGGTCAAAATAAATTTATTTTTTAAGTAATTTTCATCTAAAATCATCTTTAAAACACAATAAAATCATTTCTTAACCACATAATAATCCTAAAATCCCAAAATCAATCAAATAAAAAATCTAAATCAAACTCAATCTTTTTTTTTTCATGGATGTTTAGAGACAAAAATAATTACCATCAAACTTTTCTAATTGAATAGGTCTCATTAGCATTAAAAACAATGATTTTATATTCTGAAAAGTGGTCAAACTAATCACTTTCTTTTTCTTTTTTGTTTTTAAGTGACCTTCTCTCATCTCTATAATAATTTAGGGATTGAAATGCAACAAAAAATAAACTTTTTTAAAAAGAATTTTAGATTAACCATGTTTTTTCTCCTTGTACACTTCGGTCTCTCTCTCTCTTTGTTTTTTTTCAACCTTTTTATCATCAATAAATTTTGATAAATTTAACACCAAATTAGACATAAAAGCCGCATTTAAAATAAAATAAAAATAAAAAATAATTATTTCAGACTGTTATAATATTTTACCGGTCATTTTGACTTGAACACATATTATGTTTCTATTTTTTTCTAGTATTTTTTTAAAAGTGTATTTATTTAAAAAAATATTAAATGGATTTTGTAAATATTTTTTATGAGTTTAACATAAGAAAGTCAAAACTATTTATGGAATGGTATCAAATTGTTGAGATAAACAAATAAATACTGTATGGATATGAAATGCATAAAGTTTCTAATTAAGTATTTAGTTAATCTATTTCACTATTTTAAATATCAAATAAGATTTAAATGCTGAAGTACTAAAATAAATTCTTGTCTCTTGTGGCATTCCATGGAGATGATCATGAAAGAAAGATTCTACACTTGAAAATCGTTGCCGAGGATGTGCTTCTAAAATGGTCTGAGAGGGAGATTTAATCTCGCAAATACCCCTATCATTGAAAAAAGATATCAAGGACAAAGGACCTGTGAGGTTTTATAAACTACAGGGACTAAAGTGCAAACAACATTATGACTAATTTGTATTCATATCCCTAGAACAAATCACGTTCCTTGAAAACACACGCATTCTCCCCCCTCGTTCTCCCTCTCTGGACTTTCTCAAAACTTTTCCTGCAACTTTTAAGAATGTCCTCCTCCGATAGTAAGTCGGATCAACCCTCACCGGCTACCCGTCTCTACAACCCCTATCAGGATCTTCACCTTCCTTCCCAAACACACTACCACCTTCCCACCTCGCCGGAATTCCTCTTTACCGAAGAATCTCTCCGCCAACGCCGCTCCTGGGGCGAAAACCTTACCTTCTACACTGGCTCCGCCTACCTCACCGCATCTCTTGCTGGCGGCGGCTCCGGGTTCTTCTCCGCCCTCCGATCCTTCGAACCCACTGACACCCTCAAGCTCAAGGTCAATAGGATCCTCAACTCCTCTGGCAATTCGGGTCGGATCTGGGGCAACCGGGTCGGGATTGGGGGTTTCATTTACGCGATGATGGAGAGTGGCATCGTAGCGGTCACCGATAGGGATGATGCGTGGAGTAGCGTGGCAGCTGGGCTTGGAACTGGGGCGGTTTGTAGGGCCGCCAGAGGGGTTAGGTCAGCGGCAGTGGCAGGTGCTCTTGGTGGATTGGCTGCTGGTGCGGTTGTGGCTGGGAAGCAGGCGTTGAAGAGGTATGCAATGATTTGAAGGAAAGAGAGAGCGAGAGAAAAAAGAGAGACCAAATTAAAAGAAAAGGGAAAGGGGGGTTTTTAGTTTTTTATTTTAAAAAAAAAATAGTCTAATTTGTTTCAGTTTTGAGGATGAATCTGGTAGTTACTATAATGATTAAAAACCTGTTGGAATCAAGAATTTCAAAGAAAATTATTAGCAGAAGAATGAAATAACTGATGCTACTTGTGAACTGGTCTGATCGGTGATGAATAGAATAGCTTTCTATTGTGCCAAAATTGTCTGTGACAAGTATAAATTACCCAAGATCCTTATTGTAGAGATTGCTTGGAAATGCTGTTTAACTTGTATTTTTAAAATATTTTAATTCTTGTATTTTTTTTAAAAAATATTTATATATATGTATATATTTTGAATTGATTTAACATGTTAATGTTAAAAAATAATTTAAAAAAATAAAAAAAATTATTTTAATATATTTCAAAATAAAAACATATTTGAAAAAACAATTATAACTATGGCCCTAATTAAAATGCTAAACCACCTGTGTTGTGTGTTTTTCTTTATAACCCATCAATATTGAAAGTGCCTTGGAATATGATGAAATTATCTCTATATTAGTTTTGAAAAGTGAAACTTTTACTTATATATTATGATATTTAATGAATAATTATTCTCATTTTATTTTTATAGGTATTTTCAATATTTGTTTTTATTTTTAATTGATCATTATATTTTTTTATCATATAAATAAATAAATAAATAAAGTTATTTGATTGAGATGAGTTTATAATTGAATTATATATTTAATGGATTAACTTAAAATAACTTGTTTTAATTTAATATATTGTTATTTAAATAATATTTTAAAAGGATTCACCTAGAATATTTTTTTTATAAAAATTTTTTAATCTAACTCATAATATTTCACGGGATCACACTTGGTTGTGTGGAAGGGTAGGTGGAGAATTTATTATTTTTTTACATGGAAATTTGATGCAACAGTGAAACCATTAAGTAACATTTATAAGAATTAAGCATGTTTATTAAATTCCTCTCGGTTTGATGGATCAAATTGCCATTAACTCGGGTATGCTCTAAAAACAAAAGTGTTGACTTAGCAATTAATTTGTAACTTGATTAACACAGTTAAAATGATTTAATTTTTTAAAAAAATTTGAGTCTACTTGAATTTGAATTTGAATTTGAATTGATAACTGAGTTTACCCATTTGATTTATTGACTTATATCTTATGCCAAGTCAACTTCAAATCAAGTACATGACTATGAGAACAAGGTTTTATTTTGTATTGTACTCCAACCATGTTTTTAATAATTTTTTAAATTTTTTTAATTTTAAATTAATTATTTTTATGTTTTTAGATAGTTTTAATATGTTGGTATTAAATTTTATTTTTTTTTTAAATTTATATTATTTAAATATATTTTAAAATAAAAAATAATTTAAAAAATAATCTCTATTATATTTTTTTTATATCATATGTTTTTAATTAACTCAAAGTTAGATTGATTGATAACGTGCGGTTATGCATGCACACTTCAATACGATTGAAAGTTCTGACCTCCTACATGTTCTGTTACATTTGAGAGCAAAGATTTTGCCATTGAAAATATTGGCATCTAGCAAGAAAATGGCACCCCTTATGCCTTTTGTTCTAGGATTAATGTAATAATAATATTTAAGGGGAGTGAATTGTTATTCCACTAATAATATTAAATAATATAAATAATATACTAAATATATATAACATAATAACTAACAATATAATTAAAAGAGAGATAAACTGATATTCCACTAATAATTTTGAATAATACAAATATTCAGTATAACATAATAATCAATAATATAATTAAAATAATTGAAGTATGAGATAAGAAAATAAAAATTATAAACTTAGTTTCTAACGTGCTCCATGAAGCCTATGTTCAGATCTTAATTATCAACTATGTTTGAGTATTGTACTTTTTTTTGTGATAATATCTCATTCATGTCAAGAGTTTTTCCAAACTATTAAATGTTTATAATAATGATTTGTTTACAACAAGATGTATTTTTTAAAAAAGTAAATTATAAAATTAAAAACTATAATATCTATAACTCATGCAATAATACTTGAGATGATTGAAGGTGTGTAAATGGAATGAGTATGATATTTTACACTCATATGCTAAAATATGAAGATTTAAGTTAATACAATTTAGAGTATGTTAAGATTGATGATGTCTAGTTTTTTTATATTTATTTTAAGAATAGCTTTTCTATATCATTTATGTTTTGAATCTCTTTTTAATTTTGCATAAAAGAGAGTTTTATATATATATATATATATATATATATATGTTTCCAACAAAAAAAAACTAGTAATTTATAGTCATTAAATGTCTTTGACGGTTAAAGCGATCTACCATTTCAAATGATCGTATTATCATGTCGACTAGTTCTTACAAAATTTTCAAGTGTTCGTTATGAAAGAAAAACAGGTGACTGGTTCACTTAGTATACCCAGATAGTAAATCAGTTCAATTTAAATACTGTTTTTGATACTTTTAAATCTGGTGAAACTTGAACTAATTAAATATATATCACTTATATTCATGCATGCAAAGTAAAGCTTGTAAGTTTATTTGAATTTTTTTATTAAGTAAGATATAAAAACTTAATAATAAACTCTAAAATGAATATTTAATAACTAAATCTTTACTTGCTCTGTGTCTTGAACTTATTAATAAATTTTTTTATTTAATTTAATATGCTTGTTGATATGATTTTCATATAAAATCTATTTAAACTTAATCTTATCTAAATATATTATTAATTTATTTTTTATTTAACTATTATAATCAAAATAAAAGATATTATAAATATTAATATGATTCATTGGTCAATAATCTTCTCTTTTTTAATGATGATATTTAATGTATATTTATAGATATAAAAACATGTATATCCCCCTATATTTTGCAATATAACCCCTCAAATAGTATAATATGCAATCTATAAATATATTTCTTTGTTTTAATTATATAAACATGCATTTATATTTATTCTTTTCTCAATATTTATTTTTTCATTTTCTCTCTTCCTTTATCATCAACAATAAATAAATAAATAAATAAATAAATAAATGAAAACAATTATAGAAATGAGACAAACATAATATAATATTCAAAATACGACATTCATTAAGGAAAGGAAAGTAAAATGCATCCACTAAATCATTAATTCAAACTAAAAAATGTCAAATAAACTTGTTAGCCTTATTTTGCATTGCAGTTTAATTATGTTTTTTAATTTTATTTAGTTTTAAATTAATTTGTTATGGTATTTTTGAATTGCTTTAATATATTGATATCAAAAATAAATTTTAAAAAATATAAAATATTTTTATATAAAAAGCATTTTAAAAATAATATCTACCAAAATTCAAATAATTATGTAACTTGTAACTAAATTCAGATTATGAATTTGGATTGTTGATGACGTTGATGGAAGAACAAAAAAACACGTACCCTTGTTCTCCGTTGAAATATAGAAGAGACCTCAATCAATGATGAAGAAGGGATCAAGCAAAGGAGTATTTGAAAATATCATAGTAATTATTTTATTTTTTAAAGTATTTTTATTTAAAAATATATAAAAATAATATTTTTTAATTAAAAAAAAATAATTTTAACATCACAAATATCTAAAACATTCTAAAAATATTTTAAAAATCATTTTTTTTAAAAAAAATACACGTTTCCAAGCAGTTAATTAGCCTTAGTTCATATCAACAAGTCCAATCACAGTTTTAAAACTGAAAGTCAATAAATCACATAACTACAAACCACTGCCACGAGATGGAGCTACTTCCAGGAGAAATTTTCTTCTTCGGCCATAAGCAGCTAAAGATTACATGAACTTGTACCAGACATTCCCATGAGAAAGAAATCTCAGACGGACAGACCGAGAGCCGAGAGCAGAACAGAATAAATCTAAAACTGGAACTCCATACTCAGCTTGAGCAACAGCTAAAATTTACATAAACATAACCTTGGCACAGTGCGTGTCAAAAACACAGGAAATATGGAGTGGAGTTCAGATAAACTATAGCTATTTAGTACACAACTAGTTTCTATCCTTGTACACACATTAAGCCCACGAAAAAAAGGAATGGACCAAACTATGTATTATTTAAAGATGTACGTATCTAATATATAGGTATGCAGACCTGAACTAGAGGACGGAGAGAACCTTGCTTAAGATTTGCTCTTGAACTTCCTTTGACCTTTCAAGTCCACCACAATCACAGAGATATTATCCTTGCTTCCCTTCTGGAGAGCAAGCATCGAAAGGTAATCAGCTGCTGCTTGGGCTGCGGGATCTATAACCTTGCCCCTTTCAAGAAGAGAAGCAACCCCATTCTTTTTGTGCCATAGCAGAATCCGCCTTCGAGCCACTTCACAGGCTTCCTCATTTGTAATAACATCCCATAACCCATCACTTGCTAAAATGAGGCATTCATCATCTTTTGCACGAGGAAGAAACATGACTTCTGGATCGGGAATTATCCATGGTTTTAAATATCTATCACCTGTTAGATAAAAATGATTAGGCAAGAGCCAGCTACCCTTGATTATAACTTCCTCATGGATCAATCCTCAAATATTTTTAAATATAAAGCTAGAGCATCAATGGCAAAACAAAATGACTCTAAACAAATTGCCATTCAATGTTCTAATAAAGGAAAATAAAAGGAACTTCTAAAATTTGATTTGTATAGTTGATAAAGCAAGGTGGTATAAACTTGGACCTTAGGATTAAGTAATTGAACCATGGGAATAAGCAAGCTATCATAATTGTTTCAATTAAAGCAGGTTTTACATCCATGCTGAAAGTTTGGTACACATACCAATCGACCTCGACATTGCAAGAACACCAAAGACACGATGTCCATTCCACTGTATCACCTTGCCTCCAGATGCCTCAATCCTGGCATATTCATCTTCTCTGTTTGGCTGGAAATGATAGGGGAGAAAATTGTTATCTAGACAGTTTTTTGTTCTTATTCATGTAAAGAACATGTCTTACTTTGTGATCCACTGATAATGCCATTGGTTCTTTTCCACGACAAAGTACCGCCCTTGAATCTCCACAGTTTGCAACTATGATGTGGGATGAGCAGACCAAGGCAACTACAGCTGTAGATCCAACTGTTTCTGGCGCTATGGGCTCAGAACTGGAAATAGAAGCATTTCCATCACCTTCAATGATGCCTCTAATGCTCTTTCCTCCAATCTCATCATCAACCTTAAGAAAGCAGCTACTGAAAGCTTTCTCCCATTGCAGCAGCTGATCTCCCCAGATAATCCCATCATTTGAATTGTTTTTAATGTTTCCAAACTCTTCAGCCAAGGCCACATGGATTCGGTCACGACAATAGTTAGCAACCTGCATGAGACCCCTCCGAATCATGCTCACATATCCAATACTGAGCAATTATTCACCTTATGGAGTACCTCAAGTATTAAACCAATGGCATGTGTTTTAAATATGCACAAATTAAAGTCATTTCTTCAAGTTTTTGCAACACAAATGTACGCTGCAGACTGAAGTAAAACAATGTTGCCAATAATAAGTCATTTGAATAGGTAAAGAATTGAAAAGATTAGCTAAGAACAAGTAGAGCTTAAAACGAGATGCTAGGATTTTATATATGCATGAGGTATCAAAACAAAAATACATCAATCTAATTACACATGCTCAACTAACAATTCTTTCCAAATCCTCCAAAAATCATACAGCTTGGTAATATACCTCAATAAATCCCACATAGATTTGGAACTAAAGCATCGTATATAAGGGGAGGAAAACAAATATCCAGCTTTATAGATGTACCTGTGCGCCCCCATGGCCATCATAAACACCATAAAAATGACTAGTTAGGTGTGTCAAACTCTTGCTGATGCCATCAACAACACGATCACCAATGAGCATCTTGATAGGAACTTTTGCAAATCGAGGAACAGCTGCAACAGCATCTTCCATTTCTGATCTTCTTCCACATATAGATACAGAACCCCAAAGAGGAATGCAATCAAGCTCAAAAACACTCCGTGTAGGTCCTCCAATGAGATTCTTCTCACTAGGCAACTTAAGAAGCACTGCCGATGCCTTTATGTCAGATCCATCAGAGATTTCTGCATTTGGGCCGACTGCTCCAATAAGGAGTTTTGCCGTAGGCACCTGCACCTCATTTGTTGACTCCACAACAATAGCCTTAGCAATAATTTTGGTATTTTCCATTTTAACAGACTTTGGTAAGCTTATTTCAGATGCTGCATTCAATACCAATATCCCCTTAGGGATAATTCCATTACTGTCTTCCACGACTGACAAAACTTCATCTTCCTCAGTTTCCTGGATCACAGCATCACTAGTTATGGAACCATTTTTATTCTCATGCAACATATTCAGCAAAACAGTTTCTCCATCGCCACCATCATCTGGTGTTGTCATGGTGGTCAAGTTCATCTCATTCTTAGCATGACTGCAACTTTCAGCTCCCCCAGAAAGAGACTCCTCGGAGACCACCTTTCCAGAATCAGACAGCAAGCATGCAGTCCCTGTTACAAGCTTTATCCGTGTAATTTCTACATGGGTTGCAATCCCTGAGTTATCGCACATTGAATTGCCTAAACTAAGCGTCATTGCGAGTGCTGGAGACATCTCTTCCATCAGTCCTCTGTCTATATGTTTAATTAGAAGTTAAACACAAAGAATACACCTAATTCTCACTCAATCTACCGATTCTCATCCTCTTCATCTCCTTCCACCTCTGAACATCCGATAAAGCTTGGAAATTCTAACAAAACTTGTTCCATCAAATGAAATCACAATGACCCATCAATCTTTTTTCCACAAAAAAAGATATGCAGAAATCAAATCAAGGAACCTAACCAGATCAGATCTGGTGAGAAATAATGGACCTGACTCTCTAATTCTTACTCCAGTTATCCTACAACTCTATAGCTAATCAAATTCTTTCGATAACAAAATCCTATCTCCACCAACCTAAAAATCAAGATCAAGACTTCACACTCAAACCCAAGAAACAGAAAGCAAGATTAGTGGTGATGGGAATTAAACAGCCAATAAAGGGGAAAACCACCTCTCCAAATAATCACAAGAAAAATCTTATAAAGGTAAGACCTTTTCCACGTAAAACTTGGGTTCTCCTGGATCTAAGGCAACCCCATCTCAGCTTCTCCTGAATTATGCTTCTCCTCTCTACTGTTGTTCTTCAGTAAGCATGACCGACCTATCTCCTCTATACAAAATAACAGAAAGCACAGATATGATCTTCAGACCCTCTCTGTAGACAATGAAAAAAATAATAATCCCATGTTGTCAAAGAAAGGATTGAAGGGTTGATGAGCTTACCAGTTGAGGTACTGAAACCATGATGAGTTTTCAGCTAAGCCTACCTTGCTACCAGATTTTGTTTTCATTTTTCCTGTTCTCTCATGTTTCTTTTCTGGGGCAAAGAGAGAATATGTGGAAAATGCATTGCTTTCCTTGTGTTTTTAATTATTCTTTAGTCCCTAAATATTTTATTTGATAACATATCAGTCTTTCATCTTTTCAAACATTCTCAATTCTATTTTTTTATGGTTTTGAAATGGTAAATTCATTATAAACCCTATGTATTAGGTAAATCTACCATACCAGGTTAATATTAATTATTTGAAATATGTTAGAAAATAATTATTAATTTTTAAATGACTTGTTTAACAATTTACCATTAACTAAATATATTTTTTAAATCTAAAAATGAATAATTTATTTGTTTCAATCTAAATGTTTAACCGCCCACCGTCTTATTTATTAAATAATATGTGGTTAGAGGCTCTGAGAGAAGAGCCAATATAGGGAGTAAGTTGGACTTTCAATGGAGAAATCAATAAAAGTTTAAGTTATAACTTCTCAAACATAAATAACATACAAATAAAGGAGTCAGGTATTTACTAAATGAACTGAGACCGATGCAATGTGGTCATGCAGGGGACACCTATAAATGTAATTAGAGCCCTTTTGGTTTCTAGTATAGTTTTTTTTTTAAATGATAAAATAATGTCTTATTAAAAATATTTAGAAATATAATACAATTTAAAAGTTATAAATAACTTCTATGTTTTGCTAGTCGCACTTATATTATAAAATTATTGGATACATAATTTAATAAAAAGAGAAGAAGAAACAAAAAAAACTCTAGAAATATATTAAAACTTTAATAATATTATTATTAGTACAATTAGAAATATATCAACGATATAAATCTAATAATATAAAAAAAATTACCAACAATGACCGGAAAAAACCACACAAGTAATCTGAAGACAAGTAAGTCTTAATACCTTGGACAACATATCTTGCTCACTTCATTCATCATTTATGATCTTTTTGGTATTGTTAATTTTTTCTCATTGAGATGTTTTTAATAATACTAGTAATGTTATAATTAGAGTTTCGATGTATTTTTAAGGTTTATTTATTTATTTATTGTTATTTCTATATCATCTCTCCTCATTATTTGTGAAGAGAAAGGAGAGAAAAAAAGGGTAAAAACAAAGGAAAAAAAATAACTCTAGAAGCGTATCGAAACTCTAATAATAACACCATTAGTATTTTTAAAAAAATCTTGACAAGATGAATAAAAATCTTGACAAGATAAATCCAATAATATCATAATAAATGATGAAGGGAGTGGGTTACATGAGTTGTTCAAAGGTGTCGAGGCTTACTTGTCTTTGAGTCATTCATATGGCCCTCTCTGATCACTATTGATGACCTTTCTTGATGTTGTTGGATTCATCCCGTTGAGATTTTTTTAATGATACTGATAATGTCATCATTAGAGTTTTAATGTGTCTTCAAAGTCTTTTTCTTTTTTTTTCCTCTCTTTATTCTCCTATCTTTTTTTATTGAGTCATGTTTCCAACAATTTTATAATTTGAGAGAGTCATATATCATTCTAGAAACTCGAGAATCACAGATATTATTTGTAACTCTCTAAACTTCGTTATTTCCCTGAAAAATATTTGCACTATGTTATTTTATCATATATTTTTTACTATGTTATAAACTAAAAAGAATCAATGCAATTATCTAACATTATTTAAAGAAAGTTGTCTTTGTATGAGATAAAAAAAATAATTATTAGCAAGGTTGTTAAACCACACATCATATATAAACTTGTATCATAAAAACAAATCATAAAATTTTAAATAATTTTTTTCATAAAAATAATAACCAATTTCATCAACAAAGATGTAATGTACTTGTTCTTGCATAATAAAATCCAACCAAGAAAGATCTAAGAAAAAAAAGTTAAAAGTGGTTGGTAAGACTATGTGTCTATAAAAAAATATTGAAAACAATTATCTTCATAGCTATGCTATCTTGTTAGCTAACACTAGTTTCAATGCTCTATTTAAATGCATGACCATTTGTAATGATAATTTTAGTTTATGTGATGCCTTTTATCTAGTTAAATAATACACTATTTTTAGATATAATTATGTTTTCTTTTAGATATTGTTATATTTTTATAATTTTAAGATTTTTCTTGACACACCATGAATCTTAACAAATAAATTGATAAAGAATTGAAGGCTTTGTATGAACTGAAATGAATGAATCAAACAATTCAAAGAAGGATTTTTTTTTCTGTTAATCTTGAAGCCTGGTTCATTGTCAAATCATATCTTAAAAAAGTTACGAGATTATACATAGAAAAATCATGAAGCTTTAAACTTAAAAGACTTTGATATTAGACATGAGCACCTAGTGGGTTAACTTCAAAGTATAGCCAATCACTTATAACCGTAAACATATCTTTATAAAATTCAAATTTTCAAAGTCCTCTTCCATAATAGATAATTTTTTATTTGTTAGGTAAAGTTTAAACAATACTATATTTCCTTCATCCTTTCACTATTGATTGAAGAAAGAATCCATGGATACAAGTGCTTGCAAGGCTTGTGTGTATGTGAATAAACATAAGGGTATGCAATGAGAAAGATAAGAATTTAAAATTTAAAATTTAAAATTATTGTAAAATCATGAAATCATGATTTCACCTGATTTTAGTCCAATTTTATTATTTTTTTCAATTTTTATATGATTTTTTACAATAAATATATGTTGACTTGTAAAATCATATGATTTTACGAGTCAACTTGTAATGTTAACATCCTTGCTGATTACATTATATGAAGAGAAGTCTTGAATTGATTTTTTAATTAGGCAAAAGACATGTGTTCCCTCCACTTTAAAGTATATTGCTCTTTTAATAATGTCTATATCTATCTCCTTGTACTAATCATAACAAAAAAATAATAATAAAAAAGAAATAAAGGATTTAGAGTGTATTTGATATTGTGGTAGCTTTTGTGGTTGTGAATTGAAAAAAATAAGTTTATAAAATCACTTTTAATTGTGGTTGACTTGATTAAATATGTGTTTTATTAAAATTATAGTTGTAAATAAAATCACCAAAAAGAGCATAGATTAATTTCTTATTTTGCGTTGCATTATTAATATATTGGAAAAACAATAATATAAAAAACATTGGTTTTATTATCCTATTAAATTTGTTACATTACCATCTTGAACATAATCCATACATGAAGACCTCTAGTTTCTATGAATTTGTGAATGTAGAATCACATTGATTAAAATATTACTAGGAATAAAATTAAAACTATAATCAAACTCGATAAATACTACACATCTTGCTACAACTTACTTATATAATTATGTAGTGCCATAAATCTTACAACAATTTGAACTTGTGTTTTGTAAAGAAACATATGCATGTTCTAAAAAATTCTCTACTTTTTTTTCCATACTACAAATATACGTTATATTACACAACGTATGAATGCAATTGAATATTTCTTCTTCACTTTGTGGTTGGCTTTGTCAATGAAATTCTTAAAGATGATATCTCTCACATCTATATGGTCTTAAGAGATTATACTAATTTGGATATCCAAAATCAACAATGAAATACTTCCCTACAATAATAAAATGTTTCTTTGTAACTTAATCCCCATTACTTATTGAAAAATTAACTTGTCTGAATATAATAATATTTACTCTCTCTTTTTCCTAATACTTTCTAGTGACTTTGGAAATTTGATATTAGGGAATCCCCTCAAGAAAAATTCTCATATCATATGTGCTACCTTATCATCCAACCTAAACAAATATATACTATATGTAAAAGTTACATGAAACCATTAAATTTTGTGTCAATACATTTTTTCTATTAATATATGGTATTTGAGTTTTTAGTGATATACACACGCGCGCGCGCACTCGCTCTCTCTCTCTCTCTCTCTCTCTCTCTCTCACACACACACACACACACACACACACACACACATATATATATATATATGCCATTGATAGATCATTGATAGATCCAATACAATTCTACAACAAAAACAAGAAGCAAAAAAACATCATTTTGAATATAACAAGCTACAATTCATATCAAATACTAATCAGTATTATCGCACATATACGGTGTCACGACAACTGTCCACTCTCAAGGAAAATTGTAAAGGTCTATCTGGAAAATATGGAGCAAATATGGAGAGATAATAAATTCTTGTCTTTTATTAGTAAAAATAAAATGGGAGCCGTCAACTAATATTCTAGCCATTAGAAAGT
This sequence comes from Populus ilicifolia, assembly GCA_015708895.1. Classification (NCBI taxonomy): domain Eukaryota; kingdom Viridiplantae; phylum Streptophyta; class Magnoliopsida; order Malpighiales; family Salicaceae; genus Populus; species Populus ilicifolia. The sequence continues at coordinate 338,422 of SRLM01000669.1, forward strand.
CTAATTGGTTTCAAAGATAGGGTATGGAGACTAGTTACATAAAGAAAAGATATTGACACCCCAAATACACCCTACTTAAGGTAAGCTATATTGTTTTGTTGTATGATAAAATCTAAAGTTTTATTCCAGTTTTTAATTATCGGTCTGTCTATGGTTTAAGAAAAGTCCTTCTCTGTAAAGAGATGCTTATCTTATCAAGTAAAAACTTAACTATTTTATTTCAACAATAGAAAATACTTTTTTAATATTAAAAATACATTTTACATATAACTTCGTAATCCTTGATACTAAGACAAATAAAATAATTCTTTTTGTTATTTTTAAAATTTTAGCTAATGTTTTATTGACTTTAATAAATTAGTTATTAAAACTAAAATGCATACCAAAACATAGTTTTTTAGTGTATGAAAAACACAATATAATTTTTTAGCTTTGAGACACTTAGTTATATTCATAATTTTTTTTGTATTTTAGACCGAAATTGGCTTAAGATCCCTAGCCCACCTTAGCTGGTTACTGTGCTTATCTTTACCTCGCCTACAAAGATTTGCACTGTGCATGTCCTGCATGGTAAAGTTTTTACTTCGAGAAGTGAAATGCAACCTGAGTTATCAGTGGTGACTAGTGATGGCAATGGATCTAGCGGGGATGGTGTTGGTGGCAGCTTTATTTTTCTTTTCTTTCTTCTTCTTTGCATCTTTTTTTTCCTTTCTTTTGGTTTTTCCACCCTTTTTTTTGTGCTCTTTCTTTTCTACTTTCTTCTCCTATATTTATAGGAAAAACAAGGGGGAGAGAGAGAAGCAAGGATAGCCACTATGCAGCCTCCCTAAAAACCGCAAGAAGGGCACGTCCCCTCTACTTTTTTTTACCGCCTCGTGGTAGGCTATAGGTTAGAGTTTATGTAAGTGGGTTTATGGTCAATGCCTTTTTGATGTTTAGGAGAGAGAGGGAGAGGAGAGAAGTCGGTCAAAACATGTAAACAAAACTTTCTTCTTCTCTTATTTTTAACGTGTCTAGGAAAAGAAAAAAGGTTACAGTGTCATTCAAAATGACATTGTTTTGGGCTTTTTTTTTAACAATATATGAGACGACACTGTTTTGGGCAAAATATGTTGTTTCATTTAAATAAAAATGGCACCAAACTTATATCAAAGTACAAATCAGTCCTTAATTTATGATTTGTTCAATCGGGTTTTCAATTACGATTTTGATTTTAAAAATCAATTCAATTGCATACTTATCAAATTCAATTACTAGTTTTAAAGTTGGCCGTCTTTTCCAAATTTTTTCTTGGTCTTGAATTAATGTAATTTGATCCTTAATTGAGCAATAAATTTCCAATTTCTTTAATCTGACCCCTGATTTGGTTTAATTACAGCCCCTCTATTTACATGTATTTTTTATTTTGGTTATTGGTTTCTGATTTCTTCAATTAAGTCCCTAATTGGTCATCAAACTTCAATATTTATGCAATTAAGTTCTTGATATGATCAAATTAACTCTAAAAAATTATATTTTGACCTCAAAACTTGAATTTCTTCCAATTAAAACCCAAAGTAACTTTAAAATTAATTTTTCTTGCAATCAACAAGGCTCTTATCAACATTCAATAAAATTTAATTAAGTCCATAAACATCTAATTTTAGACTTTTTTTCTCATATTGAATTTTTTTTATCAAAAAGGCTCTTATCAGCTAACAAAATATTGTTAAATTTTAATCTTTGTATTTTTAAACCTCCTCAACTAATTTTTAGTCATTTTCTAGGCGCTTTGACATCCTCTTTTAACTATTATATTTTTTGATAACATTTTTTTATTTTTTTTAAGAGAGAAAAAATGTGAATAGTGGAATAACTAAAAAATAGGTTATAACAAATATTATTTATGCATAAAACTACATGAAAGTTACTCTGAAATGAGGTATATATTATGGATTTCTGATGATATTTTATATTTTGTTTTTGAAAATATCGAGTCTTGTGGTTTGATAATTGATTAATACTTAAAAGTGTATTTTTATTAAAGTTTTGTATCAGTATTTTGCACTTGAAGTATTAATAACTCCTTAACTAAAACATGTTTTATAATAACAAGTCTGATACTATAAGATAACTTTAATTTATGGTAAATATTCATCTTAAATATAGGTCTATCATACAAATCAAAGAATTAATTGATGAATTCAACCGTTGAAATTGAGAAGACAAAGAGAGGGTGAAGCTTAGAAAAAAAGATGTTGGTTCAATCAAAGCTGAAATACTATTCGGTAATTGAATCATAACTGGAGCTATAGAAATTGGATTTAGGTCTACTTTATATGGATGGAAAGCTAAGACATAGGCCTAAAACTTTCATGAGGAAGGTAAGACTTAATTTTACTGTTTAGAAATTCAAATTTTAACAACAACGTAGAAGTCTAAATTTATCCTATAACCCAAATATTATTCAATGTTTAACCTATATTTTGAGTTCTAAAAGTCCAAATGACCTCAATTTATTTTTTTGAAAAGTTGAGACAATTTCTTATAACTTTCATGAGGAATGTTGATTTAAATTCTGACATTATCAATGACATTTTATTCAGACAAAAAGATAAGGATTGTCATTAAGTCAAGATGTGGTCACCCACTCAACAATTAGTCATCAAATCAATAGTTTCTAATTTTGGTTTATAAAAGGAGATATTTGCCATGTATTTTGACATCTTGGTTTCCAGATCAAGATCATGCTATTTGTGTTTTTTTTTTTGTATTTTTGTAATGTTTAAGTTTTATTTCATGTGATATTTTTCTTAATCTCTTATTTGTACTTTTCATTTCTTTTATTATACTTTTGTTCTTATGTTATTTATTTATGTTTCTCTTCTTTGTTATGTTTAGTTAAATTTATTATGTCAAGGTGAAAAGGTTACACTAATGGTGTAAGAATAAGCATAATGTAAACTCAATATGGATTTTGAATGTTTGATACTAACATATTTTGTATTTGTTATTTTGTTGACTTTTAATACTTTGCTTGTTAAATAGTTAATTTAGATTTATGTCGTATAACACTTAGTACAACAAATACTTTGCACTTTCATAACACAACCGTATGGTATAACTAACACTTATGCTACGAAAAAAACTTGATTTGTTGTTAACATAAGTTATAATCATGAATACTCGACAACTTTTACAAGTATTAGCATTATATAAATAAGATAACTAATGTAATCATGTTAACAATTTATAATTTGATTGGAACCTCTTTTGTGTGTGGTTTCTAGTTGAGTAATAAAAATGGTTTATACTTACTATACTTGTTTGAAATACCATTAATGGATCCTCTAACCTTGACATTTGTTTTTATTACTTAATCTTCACATTAATCTTACATCTCAAAGTCCTCTTTAACTTCTTCTTCTTCTTCTTCTCTTATTATTATTAATATTATTAATTTATATGGTTAACGTCTCTGTGGTTTGATCCCGGTCTTCTCTTTATTACTTTGACACTCCTATATTTAGAAAAAGATATCAATCTTTTAATCGTATCAAGTTTATGACGTCATTGTTAGGGAGGTAAATTCTTGTATAAAATATAATATTTATTTTATTTTCTCTTTTCACATTTTTTTATCTAATTTTGTTTCTTTTGTTTTTGTGTCTCATTTTCTTTTTTCTTTTATTCATTTTCTACACGTGCATGAGATTTTGGTCATGTACATTAAGTGGTAGACTTTGTAAAGTATCCTCATTATTTTTAGACAATATGGTCACAAAAGATAACCAGTCACTTCATAATGAAAATAATAAAAATAATCATGTCAAAACACTTAGAGACCATATAAATTCTATAAGAACAAGTGTACCCTCATGTATAATTTTTCCACATAATGCATCTCATTTTAATTTTAAGCCAAATATTATATAACTTTTACCTTTTTTTCACGGCTTAGATTTAGAAAATTCGTTCTTGTATTTAAGGAAATTTAAAGAGGTCTATAACATGAACATAATTAGATTAAAGCTTTTTCAGTTTTCATTAAAAGATAAAGCTAAAACATGATTATAGAATTTGAGACCATGATTCATTTGTGCTTGGGATGAAATGCAACAATATTTTTTAAAATAGTTTTTCCATTCTCATATAACAAACTTTTTCAAAAGACAAATCATTACATTCACTCAAAAATCAGGAGAAATATTTTACTAATATTGGGATAGGTATTGAGACTTGCTTAATACTTGCCCTTATCGTGGTTTTAAAACATGGAGATTAGTTTTATATTTTTATGAAGGTTTAATACTTAGAGATAGGTAAATGATGAAATTGATGTGCAATTGAACTTTTGAAGATAAAAACCCTAATGAAGCAATGAAGTACTTAGACTTGTTAGCTAAAAATGCTTAAAATTAAGACACCGAGTAAAAAACTCAATCTCATAAATCTAGTCGAGGTACTAGAATTAAAAAAGAGTGGCCAATTAAAATCTATCAAGACATTGTGGGTCAAATCTATGAAACCAATGAACACTCAACCAATGATAATCCAACTTTGCCTTTTTTTATAAAATGTCTCCATGAACAAACCCATACTTTAAACAGTTTTCAAAGGCCTAATTATAACCCACACTTGTAAACATATAACCCTAATTGGAGAAATCACCCAAATTTCAGTTAGAATAGTGATAACAATAATGCATAAATTTCACAATCATCATTTCAAGCATATTATAATTTCTAAAATTCTCATAGATATGCACCTCCTTATACTTTATCTTCTATAAGAAATCTTGAGGAAACATTGCATGCATTCATTGAAAAGCAAGAGACAAACAATACTCAACTTGCTCAAAACATGACAGATTTTAAAGATACTAATGCAAAATTGACATTTGCTCTTAGTTTTCAAGAGAATGACAAGTTTCCATCTTAACCACGGTGAAATCTTAAGGGGCAATACAATGCAAATGCAAGTAATTCTAGAAGCCAATACATAGATAAAGTCAAATATGTCATCACTCTTCGCAGTGGTAAGGTTATTGAAAAACCCACTCTTAAATCTTATGAGAAAGATGATGAGTTAATCTCTAAAGGTAAAGAAAGGGTCAAATCTAAACATTGCAAACAAAAAATTGATTTCTTGCTAAAACTTCTATTTTTTAATACCATGATCAAATAAAAAAAAGTCAATCACAACTCTGAAATCTTTAAAACTTTCAAACAGGTAAAGATCAATATATCTTTACTGGATGCTATTAAACATGTGCCTTTTTATGCTAAATTTTTGAAAGATTTGTGTATTGTGTACAGAAAACTAAATGTGAAAAAGAAAGTCTTTTTAGCCAAACAAGTAAGTGTCATTCTTCAAAACAATAATGCTTTGAAATATAAAAACCTGGTTGTCCTATAATTTCTTGCTTTATTGGAGAACATAAAATTGAAAGAGCTGTACTTTATCTTGGAGTTAATGTGAATTTACTTCTATATTTAAAGTTTCAAAGCCTTAATCTAGGCATGTTAAAACCAACTTTTGTAACTCTTTTACTTGCTGATAGATTTGTAAAAGTGCCTAGAGAAATAGTTGAAGATGTGTTAGTATAAATTGATAAACTCATTTATTATGTGGATTTTATTGTCTTGGACACACAACTTGTCGAAGCATGTCATTTCTTGTTATTTTAGGGCATCCGTTTCCTGCAACTTCTAATGCATTGATTAATTGTAGGAATGAACCAATGAAGCTATCATTTAAAAACATGACATTAGAGATAAATATTTTCAACATTTACAAGCAACTTGTAGACGATAATAATTTACAAGAAGCAGATCATATTGAAGAATTAGTTTATGATCAATTTGGATCTACCTTGAGTAAAACTGAGTTTAATGAGTCTAAAAAATTTCAAACGATTTATTCTCAAGAAGAAATCAAGTACAAGAAAGGCATAATTTTTTTTGATATGGATCATTTATCAAGATTGACAATAGATTTGACATCTGACATCACATTAATCAATGATTTCTTTCCTAACAAATCCTTACTTTTTCTTAGTTTAATGCTCTGGTTTGCTAAAAATATCAATTTTCTTGCTTTAAAAAATTTACCAGCTTATTCGAGTACCTCAAACAAAAGAAAGTTTTTCAATAAAGTGAAGAACTTTTATTGGAATGACCCTAATTGATTCAAATATTATCCTGATTAATATTCCAAAGATGTATTGCAGATAATGAGGTAAGTAGTGTCATTAAACTTTGTCATTTTAAGACATGTGGGAGTCATTTCCTGTTAAAAAATGAATGCAAAAACCTTATAAAATGAATTTTATTAGTCCACCATGTTTAAGGATACGCATACATTTTGCAAAACTTATAAAAATTGTCAAAAAATTGATACTAGTAAAAACGATTTGCTTTATAATTTAAGATTCCATTTATTTCTTAGAAAGCTAAGATCAAGATGAAGCGGTCTATTTATTGTGAAACAAGTGTATCCTTATAGGGCATTTAATATTGAGAATCCAAAGAATGACAATGTTTTTAAGGTAAATGGACATCGTTTAAAAGCTTACTTTGATAATTTTCCTAGTAAAAATGAATCTATTGGTTTGAATGATCATGTAGATAAATGTTGATTATTTGTTTTTCTCACATTGTTTTTTATGTGACTCCTGTTTTGCTAGTCTCTCTCACCTCGGTCAAATAGTAAATAACAGTACCCTATAACTTTTAAGTTAGTTCTTTCAATTTCTCATGATAACTAATATCTGTGTATATATTTGTTCAATTTCTTATTCCTTCCTTTTGCACTTCTCATTTAAATAAAAGACACCACTTTTAAAAAATTAAAAAAGTATTTTCCCGATTTGCCTCAAAATGCAATTACAAAAATTTATCGAGCTAAGTGTGCAAGACTGAGGTTGTTAATGAATCACAGAATTCTTAAAGATATTCGTTGGCTGATTGAAGCAAAGGTCTGATTATTAGGTGAGTCCTCCAATTCTTTCATTTCACATATACCTAGAATAGGTAAAAACATTTTTGTAAAGAAACTTCATGCTAAATGACTGAAAGTCTGTAATTGATGTACCAGATGGACTGTGATGTATAATGTCATTATTTAAGAATGGTATCTATAAACTGTGAAGATAAAATACAATTCATTAAGGACTGTGATGATTTTGAAGTTATTGGCCCAATGCTTGTTGCATGGATTAAGTAGAAAAGTTTAAGGAATCAAATATTGTACTATCTACGTATCAATATTTGCAACCTAAGTTACTAAGCTCATAGGGGTGTCTCAACACCTAATGCCCTAAGACTACCTAGTCTTTGAGTCATTAGCTGAAAGTTCATGACATGGATTAAAGATACATTGTGTTATAATGATAATAATAATAATAATAATAATAAAAGATAATAATCTCATCCCAATGAAGTTAACCTTAAAATTTAAAATATAATATTGTTTTTTTTCCAATAAAAGCCCCATCATCTATGTTTTCATACATTGAGCAAAAAAAAAAGCTTTATTAATATCTTGTTTAAAAAATATAAAGCATATATATAAATTTAATGAGAGTTTGTTTACTTGGATAGATTAACTTCTTTAAAGCTTTAAATTTATATATAAATTTAATGAGAGTTTGTTTCTTGAAAGAGTTTGTTCTATGAGATGGGAAAAACTTCTTTAAAAACTGTTGTTGCATTTCATCCAAAGCACGAATGGATCCTGATCTTAAATTTTATAGCCATGTTTTAGCTTTATCTTTTAATGAAAAAGGAAAAAGCTTTAATCTGATGGTGTTCATGCTATAATTTAGATTATTATATGTGTTACAGACCTCCTCAAATTCCCTTAAATGCAAGTATGGATTTTCCAATTCTAAACTATGAAAGGAAGGTAAAAGTTGGATAATGCCTGGTTTAAAATTAAAATGAGATGCATCGGGAGGAAAAACTATACATGATGGTGCACTTGTTCTTGTTGGATTCATGTGGTCTCTAAGTGTTCTAGCATGATTATTCTCATTATCTCATTATGAAGTGATTGATTATCTTCTTCAGCCATATTTTCTGAAAATGATGAGAATACCCTACAAAGTTTACCACTTGATGTACGTGACCACACTCTCATGCACGTGAAGGAATAGAATAAAAGAAAAAGGAAAACAAAAAAAAAGAAGAAACAAGAGAAAAGAAACAAAGTTATATACAAGAAAAGTGAAAAGAAAAAATAAAATAAATATTATAATTTATACAAAGCTTACCTCCCCGGCAACGGCGCCAAAAACTTGACACGACAAAGAGATTGATGTCTTCTCCCAAGTGCAGGAGTGTCGAAGTAATAAATAACCCGGCAAGACCGGGGTCGAACCACAGGGAGGTTATTGTACAAATTATAAATAACAATAATAATAATAATAATAATAATAATAATAATAATAATAATAGTAATAGTAATAACAACAATAAAGAAGAAGAAGAAGAAGATGACAACTTTAAGATGAAATATTAAAGTAAGGATTAACAATGATAATAACAAATGTCAATGTTAGAGGTTCCACTAAAGGTATGTCAAACAAGTGTAGTATAAACTCTTATTGTTCAATTGGAAACCACACATAAATGAGGTTCCAATTAGATTATAGATTGTTAACATGATTATATTAGTCATCTTATTCAATTAATGCTAATACTTGTAAATTTCGTCAAGCATTCATGATTATAACTTATGTTAACAACAAATCAAGTTCCTTTCATAGCTCAGGTGTCGGTTATACCATACAGTATGAGCTATGAAAGTGCCAAGCATTTGTTGTACCAATTGTTATACAACATAAATCAAGATTAATCATTTAACAAGCAAAGTATTAAAGAGTGAACAAGATAACAAATATAAAACATGTTAGTATTAAACATTAAAGTCCATATTAAGTTTATACCATACTTATTCTTACACCATTAGTGTAACCTTTTCACCTTGACATAATTAACTTAGCTAGACATAATGGAAGAAAGAAAAATAGATAAACAAAATAAGAACATAAAAGTTAACTAAAGAAAGGAAAGGAAATGAAAGGCATAAACTTGATATTAATGAAAACAAAGCATAAAGAATACAAAGAGAGAAAACAAGAGCATGATCTTGATCTGGACACCAAGATGCCTAAATGCATGGCAAATGCCTCCTTTTATAGGCCAAAATTGGGAACTATTGATTTGATGACTAATTGATGAGTAGATGGCCAACCCTTGACTTGGTGACAATCCTTATCTTCTCTTGTCTGCCCAAAACGTCATTGATGACGTCAAAATTAGAGCCACTTGAAAACATGAAAGTTCTAGGCAATTGTCTCAGCTTTCTTGTGTAAAAAATTCAGCTCATTTCGACTTCTAGAACTCCAGATATGGCCAAAATACTGAACAGTGCTCGGGCTGGAGGACAGATTCGGGCTTCTTTGTTGTTGCAATAATTTGGACTTGAAAATGGCCTTTTTAGATCTTGGGCTCCATATGAAAGTTGTAGGCCTATGTCTTACCTTTCCATCCATATAAAGTAGACCTAAATCTGAGATCTATAGCTCCAGATATGACCCAATTACCGAACAGTGTTCCGGTTTGGATTGCACCGACATCTCTTTTCTAAGTTTGATCATCTCTTTGCCTTTGCAATTGAAGTTCTTAAAGTCATCAATCAATCCTTTCATTTATGTGATAGGCCTGCATTTAAAATGGACATTTACCACAAATTAAAGGTATCTTATATTATTAGATAGATTATTATAAAACGTACTTTAGTTAAGGAGTTATTGATACTTTAAGTGCAAAATGATGATATAAAACCATGATAAAAATGCACTTTTGAGTACTAATCACACCCCCCAACTAGCTTATTACTAGTCCCTAGTAATCAAAGCGTTAAAATAGAAAGACAATTTGCAAATTCCACAAAGCAAGGTATTCATCATTTAACTTCCATTACTCTATCCAGATAAACAAACTCTTGTTATATTTATATACCTGCTCAATACCTCTTAACAAGATATTCATAAACCTTTCTTTTGTGCTCAATGTATCAACACATAATTATGGGGCTTTTCTTGGAAGAAAACAAAATTTTTGTTCTAATGTTTAAGGTTAACTTCCTTGGGTTGGGATTATTATTTTTGTCTTTTTTTTTTTTTATATACAATAATTTAAAACACCATGCATCTTTAACCCATGTAACGAGCTTTCAGCTAATGACTCCCAGACCAGTTGGTCTTAGGGCATTAGGTGTTAAGACACCCCTACGAGCTTAGTAACTCGGGTCGCAGATACTGATATGTAGATAGTGCAATGTTTGATTCCCTTAAGCTTTTCTCCTCAACCCATGTAACAAGCGTTGGGCCAATAGCTCCCAAGTCAGTTGACTTTAGGGTATTAGGTGTTAAAACACCCCTTCGGGCTTAATTGCTTAGGTTGGGGAGGCTACGAAACCAAACTTATCTACATTTTTATTATTATTATTCTTTTTTTTCCTCTTATTTTTTTTTCTTTTTTTAATTATATATTATCCCTTTCCCTTAGTTGTTACCTTTAACAAAAGAACATAAATAATGTAATAATCCAATATGCAACCCATAATCATATGTTGAAGTGTGTGTGTAAATTAAGGTTTAAGAATATATGTTAAATAAGTATATGAGCAGACTTAAGTGATAACAATGCAAGAGTTTGTAAATCTGAATATTTCAAGAAGTATTATGATAACCTTGTTACGAATGGTTACTAAGATGCGTCTCAAGAGTCATAAAAGATTCTCCTTACTCTGCCATCATAGTAACAACCATTTTGCACATGCTTTATGAAATAGAAAACACAGTTTTTTTTTTAACTACTACCCTCTCCCCCCAACTAAAACAAGACATTGTCCTCAATGTTTAAAGGTAAAAAGATAGAGTATAGAAGATATCACCTGAAATAACGAACACTGACAAACCTGAAACACACTGAAACAAGTATAAGTAATAACAAAACACAATAATAAAACCAAAAGACACAAAGATTCACAAATGAAGGCTCAAATCCAATCTAAGCTTTTTACGGCTTTTCTTGGTTGACCAATTTATGCGACTCATGAAAAGATCAATTACAGGAACAAAAGATTCTAGTTGGTCAATCAATTGTTCAGCAGTAGCAATAGAGATTATGATTTGTCGTACAGAAGATGTTAGAAATTCCTGTTTCACAGCGTGATTAAGAAAAGACAACAACTTATCATAATAACCATTAACATTTAACAAACCTATGGGTTTATGGTGAATGTGCAGTTGGGCCCAAGAGGAAATATGAAATATCTCTTCCAATGTGCCTAGACCACCTGGTAAAGCAATGAAGGCATCAGCATGGTTAAACATTGCATTCATTCGAGCTGACATTGTAGAGACCTGAAGTTCCTCTCCAATTGTTTTTCCAATGATGTCCCCTTGTGCTAAAGCTTCGGGGACGACCCCTAAAACTTGACTACCTCCTAAAAATACAGCTATTGACACACCTCCCATTAACCCAAAACTGCCTCCCCCATATACTTAATGAATCTTTCTCTCAGCTAACACTTGACCAAGATGATTTGCTGATTCTAAAAACTCCTTTTCTTTCCCAGGACTAGATCCACCGAAAACACAAATATTTCTTATGTAATGACTTGAGGAACTTGCCATTTCTACACACTTCAGTAGTTGTTAAATGTGTGGGCTGAGTAGAAATGAAAGGAAGGAAAAGAGGGTTTTATAGATGACAAATTATAAAAGCAATCATATCACCTATATATAGGCCAGCTAGAGTCTCAGACTCTCTCTCTCTCTCTCTCTTTTTATTTATTTATTTACTTTAAAAAAAACATGTATATGTACAAGTAGTTGTGATTGTGACTCACATCTTCTCTTGGTTTTACGTCCAAGAACGGCTTAAACGCCCTCTATGGGTCGGGGATAGGCTTCCCATCCAGTTTTCTTAAAAACTGGCAAACAGGGTCTTTTTTAGTCAGATTCCCAAGACTAAGTCGATCATGTTCTTTATGAAATAGTGACCATAAATCATGAATTGCACGATGCACATCTCCACTAGGATGCGTCTCAAGAGTCAATAGAAGGTTATCTAAAGACTCCTTACTCAGGCCATCCTTAATGAATTGTATTTTATCTTCACAGTTTATAGATACCATTCCTAAAGAACGACATTGTGTATTACAAGTCCATCTAGCACATCGATGAAAAACTTCTAGTCATTTTGCACGACGTTTCTTTGCAAAAGTGCTTTTACTTGTTCTAGGAATATGTGAAATAAAGGAGTTAGAAGACTCACCTGATAATCGGACTTTTGCTTCAATCAACCAGCGAATATCTTCAGGAATTCCATGATTCATTAACAATCTCAATCTTGCACATCTAGCACGGTAAATTTTTATAATCGCATTCTGAGGCAGAGCGGGAAAATACTTTTTCAATTTTGCAAGATTAGTATCCATTTTCAAATGAGAATTGGAAAAGAGATTCAAAGAATTGCAGAAATATATATACAGATATAAGTTATTATGGGAAACTAAAAGAACCGACTTAAGTCACGGAGTACCGTTATCCGCCATTTGACCGAGTGAGAGAAACTAGCAAAAATCACTCAAAAAGAAACACAAAAACAATGTAAGAGAAATAAAATAATCAACCTTTATCTACAAGATCATTCCAATCAGTTGATTCATTTTCTCTAGGAAAATTATCAAAGTAAGCTTTCGAATGATGTTCATTTTCCTTAAAATCATTGTCATTCATTGAATTCTCAATATCACAGGCCCTATAAGAATTCGTCCATCTTGGTCTTAGCTCTCTAAGGGATGCATAGAGTTGAGAATTATAAAACAAAACTTTTTGACCAGTATCAACTTTTTGACAATTTTTACAAGTTTTGCAGAACGCATGCGTGTCTTTGAATATGGTGGGCCAATAAAATCCATTTTGAAAGATTTTTGTAGCAGTCTTATTTGACGAGAAATCACTTCCACATGCTTCAAAATGACAAAGTTTAATGACACTACTTACCTTATTGTCAGGAATGAATCTTTGAAATATTTGATCAGGACAATATGTGAATAAGTTAGGGTCATCACCATAAAAGTTCTTCGTTCAAAAACTTTTCTTTGTCTTTGGTACTCCAATCAACTGGCAAATCTCCTAAAGCAAGAAAATTAATATTTTTATCATACTAAGGCATTGGATTAAGAGAAAGTAAGGATTCGTTAGGAAAGTAATCATCAATTGGTGTGATGCCAGATGTCGAATCTGTTGTCACTATTGACAAAAGATCCTCATCAACATTTTCAATGCTTTTTTCATCCGTGATTTCTTCCTCAGAATAAATCATTTGCAAATCTTTTGATTCATCCAACTTATTTTTACTTAAAGTAGATTCAAGTTGATCATAAACTAATTCATCAATATGATCTACTTCTTGTAAATCATTATC
>SRLM01000669.1:352821-395832 GCA_015708895.1 Populus ilicifolia
CCTTTCTCTTGGAAACTGAGAGCAGATGTTAATTTTGCAAGAGTATCTTTAAAATCTGTCATGTTTTGAGCAAGTTGAGTATTGATTGTCTCTTGCTTTTCAATGAATGCATGCAATGTTTCCTCAAGATTTCTTCTAGAAGGTGGAGCATAAGGAGGTGCATATCCATAAGAATTTTGGAAATTATGGTGTGCTTGAAATGGTGGTTGTGAAGTTTGTGCATTGTTGTTGTCACTCTTCGAACTAAAATTTGGATGATTTCTCCAACCAGGGTTGTATGTTTGTGAGTATGGTTGTTGGTTAGCCCTTTGGAAACTGTTTAAAGCATGAGCTTGTTCATGGAGACATTCCTTAAAAGAAGGCAAGGTTGGACAGTTATCTGTTGAGTGTTCATTTGTTTCACATATTTCACATGCAATGTTTTCAACAGATTTTAATTGACAACTCCTTTTCAATTATAGTGCCTCGACTTTTCTAGCTAAAGATGCAAACTTGGCTTGAAGGTCATGATCTTCTCTAAGGTTGTACATACCTCCACTAGATGTATGAGGTTAAGTTTTACTCGGTGCCTTATAAGTACCCGCGGTGTCCCAATTTTGAGCATTTTCAACTAACAAGTCTAAGTGCTCCATTGCTTCATCAGGGTCTTTATCTTTAAAAGTTCCATTGCACATCAATTTAACCATTTGCCTATCTTTAGGCGTTAACCCTTCATAAAAATGTGAAACCAATCTCCATGTTTCAAAACCATTTGGACTTGAAAATGACCTTTTTAGATCTTGGGCTCCATATGAAAGTTGTACGCCTATGTCTTACCTTTCCATCCATATAAAGTAGACCTAAATCTGAGATCTATAGCTCCAGATATGACCTAATTACCGAACAATGTTCCAGTTTGGATTGCACCGACATCTCTTTTTTAAGTTTGATCATCTCTTTGCCTTTGCAATTGAAGTTCTTAAAGTCATCAATCAATCCTTTTATTTATGTGATAGACCTGCATTTAAAATGAACATTTACCACAAATTAAAGATATCTTATATTATTAGATAGATTATTATAAAACGTACTTTAGTTAAGGAGTTATTGATACTTTAAGTACAAAATGATGATATAAAACCATGATAAAAATGCACTTTTGAGTACTAATCAGTAACATTTTCACCTTGACATAATTAACTTAGCTAGACATAATGAAAGAAAGAAAAATAGATAAACAAAATAAGAACATAAAAGTTAACTAAGTAAAGGAAAGGAAATGAAAGGCTTAAACATAATATTAATGGAAGTAAAACATAAACATTATAAAAAAATACAAAGAGAGAAAAGAAGAGCATGATCTTGATCTGGACACTAAGATGCCTGAATGCATGGCAAATGCCTCCTTTTATAGGCCAAAATTAAGAACTATTGATTTGATGACTAATTGATGAGTAGGTGGCCAACCCTTGACTTGGTGACAATCCTTATCTTTTTTTGTCTGCCCAAAACATCATTGATGATGTCAAAATTAAAGCCACTTGAAAACATGAAAGTTCTAGGAAATTGTCTCAGCTTTCTTGTATAAAAAATTCAGCTCATTTTGACTTCTAGAACTCCAGATATGACTAAAATACTGAATAGTGCTTGGGTTGGAGGACAGATTCGGGCTTCTTTAGTGTTACATCAATTTGGACTTGAAAATGACCTTTTTAGGTTTTGGGCTCCATATGAAAGTTGTAGGCCTATGTCTTACCTTTCCATCCATATAAAGTAGACTTAAATCTGAGATCTATAGCTTCAGATATGACCCAATTACCGAACAATGTTCTGGTTTGGATTGCACCGACATCTCTTTTCTAACTTTGATCATCTCTTTGCCTTTGCAATTGAAGTTCTTAAAGTCATCAATCAATCCTTTTATTTATGTGATAGGCCTGCATTTAAAATGGACATTTACCACAAATTAAAGGTATCTTATATTATTAGATAGATTATTATAAAAGGTACTTTAGTTAAGGAGTTATTCATACTTCAAGTGCAAAATGATGATATAAAACCATGATAAAAATGCACTTTTGAGTACTAATCACACCCCCCCAACTAGCTTATTACTAGTCCTTAGTAATCAAAGCGTTAAAATAGAAAGTCAATTTCCAAATTCCACAAAGCAAGGTATTCATCATTTAACTTCCATTACTCTATCGAGATAAACAAACTCTTGTTATATTTATATACCTACTTAATACCTCTTAACAAGATATTCAAAAACCATTCTTTTGTGCTCATTGTATCAACACATAATCATAGGGCTTTTCTTGGAAGAAAATAAAATTTTTGTTATAATGTTTAAGGTTAACTTTTTTAGGTTGGGATTATTATTTTTGTCTCTTTTTTTATACATATAATTTAAAACACTATGCATCTTTAACCCATGTAACGAGCTTTCAACTAATGACTCCCAAACTAGTTGGTCTTAGGGCATTAGGTGTTAAGACACCCCTACGAGGTTAGTAACTCGGGTTGCAGATACTGATATGTAGATAGTGCAATGTTTGATTCCCTTAAGCTTTTCTCCTCAACCCATGTAACAAGCGTTAGGCCAATAGCTCCCAAGTCAGTTGACTTTAGGGTATTAGGTGTTAAAACACCCCTTCGGGCTTAATTGCTTAGGTTAGGGAGGCTATAAAACCAAACTTATTTATATTTTTATTATTATTTTTTTTCTTTTTCTCTTTTTTTTTTGTTTTTTAATTATATACTATCTATTTCCCTTAATTGTTACCTTTAACAAAAGAAGATAAATAATATAATAATCCAATATGCAACCCACAATCATATGTTGAAGTGTGTGTATGTAAATTAAGGTTTAAGAATATATGTTAAATAAGTATATGAGCAGACTTAAGTGATAACAATGCAAGAGTTTATAAATCTAAATATTTCAAGAAGTATTATGATAGACCTTATTACGAATGATTACTAAGATGCGTCTCAAGAGTCATAAAAGATTCTCCTTACTCTGCCATCATAGTAACAACCATTTTGCACATGCTTTATGAAATAGAAAACACAGTTTTTTTTTTTAGCTACTACCCTCTCCCCCCAACTAAAATAAGACATTGTCCTCAATGTTTAAAGGTAGAAAGATAGAGTATAGAAGATATCACTTGAAATAATGAACACTAACAAACCTGAAAGACACTAAAACAAATATAAGTAATAACAAAACACAATAATAAAACCAAAAGACACAAAGAGCATGTGTATGTACAGGTAGTTGTGATTGTGGCTCACATCTTCCTTTGGTTTTACGTCCAAGAACAACTTAAACGCCCTCTATGGGTTGGTGATAGGCTTCCCATCTAGTTTTCTTAAAAACTAGCAAATAAGGTCTTTTTTAGTCAGATTCCCAAGACTATACCAAGCATGTTCTTTATGAAAAAGGTTCATAAGTCATGAATTACATGATGCTTATCTCGACTATGATGAGACATAAGAGTCAATAAAAGATTATCTAAAGACTTTCTGTGTTTTGAAATAAATCCCACCTTTTGACAATTTTCATAATTTTTTTGGAATGCAGGTGACTTTTTCAATATGGTGGGCCAGTAAAATCCACTTTGTAAGATTTCTAAAATCCTCTTTTTTAATGAGAAATGATCCTCACGTGCCTTAAAGTGATAAAATTTGATAACGTCACTTACTTTATTGTCGGGAATGCATATTTGACATATTTGATCAGGACAATAATTGAATATGTAAGGATCATCCCAATAAAGTTTTTGCACGTCACTCAAAAATTTTCTTTCATCTTTAATACTCCAGTGAGCTGGCAAAAATCCTGAAGCAAGAAAATTGATATTTTTAGCACACCAAGGCATTGAACTAAGAGAAAGTAGAGATTCATTAGGAAAGTAATCATCAATTAGTGTGATGTCGGGTGTTGAATATGTTGTCTCTTTTGATAAAAGATCTGCATCAACATTTTCGGTGCCTTTTTCATCTTCGATTTCTTCCTGATTGGTAATGGCATGAGGAAATAGAAGTGCTGGCAGGAAATTAGTCTTTTCCTTGCAATATTCAGATTAAACCCCTTCCTTACCCTTAAAAATTGACTCATCATCTTTCTCACAAGGTTCAAGAGTGGATTTTTCAATAACCTTACCACTGCAAAAAGTGATGACTGATTTGACTTGATCCATGTGTTGACTTCCATAACTACTTGCATTTGCATTGTATTGCTCCATGGGATTTTGCTGTAGTTGAGATGGAAACTTATCTTTCTCTTGAAAACTAAGAGCAAATGTGAATTTTGCAAGAGTATCTTTAAAATCTGTTATGCTTTGAGCAAGTTGAGTGTTGATTGTCTCTTGCTTTCCAATAAATGCATACAAAGTTTCCTCAAAACTTCTTGTAGGAGGTGGAGAATAAGGAGGTGTATATCTACGAGAATTTTTGAAATTATGGTGTGCTTGAAATGGTGGTTGTGAAGTTTGTGCATTGTTGTTCTCACTCTTCCAACTAACATTTGGGTGATTTCTCCAACCAGGGTTGTATGTTTGTGAGTATGGGTTATGGTTGGCCCTTTGGAAACTGTTTAAAGCATGGGCTTGTTCATGGAGACGTTCCTTAAAAGAAGGCAAGGTTGGATAGTTATCGGTTGAGTGTTCATTTGTTTCACATACAATGTTTTCAACAGATTTTAATTAACCACTCCTTTTCAATTCTAGTGCCTCGACTTTTCTAGCTAAAGATGCAAACTTGGCTTGAAGGTCATGATCTTCCCTAATGTTGTACATACCTCCACTAGATGTATGAGGTTGAGTTTTACTCGGTGCCTCATAAGTACCCGCGGTGTCCCAATTTTGAGCATTTTCAGCTAACAAGTCTAAGTACTTCATTGCTTCATTAGGGTTTTTTTCTTCAAAAGTTCCATTGCACATTAATTCAACCATTTGCCTATCTTTAGGTGTTAACCCTTCATAAAAATGTGAAACCAATCTCCATGTTTCAAAACCATGATGAGGACAAGTACTAAGTAAGTCTCGATACCTATCCCAACATTGGTAAAATGTTTCTCCTGATTTTTGAGTGAAAGTGGTGATTTGTCTTTTGAAAGAGTTTGTTCTATGAGATGGGAAAAACTTCTTTAAAAACTGTTGTTGCATTTCATCCCAAGCACGAATGGATCCTGGTCTCAAATTTTGTAGCCATGTTTTAGCTTTATCTTTTAATGAAAAAGGAAAAAGCTTTAATCTGATGGTGTTCATGCTACAATTTAGATTATTATATGTGTTACAGACCTCCTCAAATTCCCTTAAATGCAAGTATGGATTTTCCAATTCTAAACCATGAAAAGAAGGTAAAAGTTGGATAATGCCTGGCTTAAAATTAAAATGAGATGCATCGGGAGGAAAAACTATGCATGATGGTGCACTTGTTCTTGTTGGATTCATGTGGTCTCTAAGTGTTCTAGCACGGTTATTCTCATTATTCTCATTATGAAGTGATTGATTATCTTCTTCAGCCATATTTTCTGAAAATGATGAGGATACCCTACAAAGTCTACCACTTGATGTACGTGACCACACTCTCATACACGTATAGGAATAAAATAAAAGGAAAAGGAAAAAAAACAAGAGAAAAGAAACAAACTTATATAAAAGAAAAGTGAAAAGAAAATAAAATAAATATTATAATTTATACAAAACTTACCTCCCTGGCAACGGCGCCAAAAACTTGACACGACGAAAAGATTGATGTCTTCTCCCAAGTGCAGGAGTGTCGAAGTAATAAATAACCCGGCAAGACCGGGGTCGAACCACAGGGAGATTATTGTACAAATTATAGATAACAATAATAACAACAACAACAACAACAACAACAACAATAATAATAATAATAATAATAATAATAACAACAACAACAATAATACTAGTAGTAGTAGTGGTAATAATAATAATAATAATAATAACAACAACAACAACAATAATAAAGAAGAAGATGAGAACTTTGAGATGAAATATTAAAGTAAGGATTAAACAATGATAATAACAAATGTCAAGGTTAGAGGTTCCACTAATGGTATGTCAAACAAGTATAGTATAAACTCTTATTATTCAATTGGAAACCACACATAAAGGAGGTTCCAATCAGATTATAGATTGTTAACATGATTACATTAGTCATCTTATTCAATTAATGCTAATACTTGTAAATTTCATCAAGCATTCATGATTATAACTTATGTTAATAACAAATCAAGTTCCTTTCATAGCCTAGGTATCGGTTATACCATACAATATGGGCTATGAAAGTGTTAAGCATTTGTTGTACTAATTGTTATACAACATAAATCAAGATTAGTTATTTAACAAGCAAAGCATTAAAAAGTGAACAAGATAACAAATATAAAACATGTTAGTATCAAACATTAAAGTCCATATTAAGTTTACATTATACTTATTCTTACACCATTAGTGTAACCTTTTCACCTTGACATAATTAACTTAGCTAGACATAATGAAAGAAAGAAAAATAGATAAACAAAATAAGAACATAAAAGTTAACTAAGTAAATGAAAGAAAATGAAAGGCGTAAACATAATATTAATGTAAGTATAGCATAAACATTACAAAAAAATACAAAGAGAGAAAGGAAGAGCATGATCTTGATCTGGACACCAACATGCCTAAATACATGGCAAATGCCTCCTTTTATAGGCCAAAATTGAGAACTACTGATTTGATGACTAATTGATGAGTAGGTGGACAACCCTTGACTTGGTGACAATCCGTATCTTCTTTTGTCTGCCCAAAACGTCATTAATGATGTCAAAATTAGAGCCACTTGAAAACATGAAAGTTCTAGAAAATTATCTTAGCTTTCTTGTATAAAAAATTCAGCTCATTTTGACTTCTAGAACTCCAGATATGGCTAAAATACTGAACAGTGCTTGAGCTGGAGGACAGATTCGGGCTTCTTTATTGTTATAATAATTTGGACTTGAAAATGGCCTTTTTAGATCTTGGGCTCCATATAAAAGTTGTAGGCCTATGTCTTACCTTTCCATCCATATAAAGTAGACTTAAATCTGAGATCTATAGCTCCAGATATGACCCAATTACCGAATAATGTTCTGGTTTGGATTGCACCGACATCTCTTTTCTAAGTTTGATCATCTCTTTGCCTTTGCAATTGAAGTTCTTAAAGTCATCAATCAATCCTTTTATTTATGTGATAGGCCTGCATTTAAAATGAACATTTACCACAAATTAAAGGTATCTTATATTATTAGATAGATTATTATAAAATGTACTTTAGTTAAGGAGTTATTCATACTTTAAGTGTAAAATGATGATATAAAACCATGATAAAAATGCACTTTTGAGTACTAATCACTGCACAATCACAAGAACATATATTTCTAATTTAGTGAATCAATTATGCCAATTTATGCATTTTCTTCATGAAATACATTGGATAGCTGTTAAACGTGTCTTACATTATCTAAAAGGTACTATCGAGTTTGATCTTCTTTATACTCTAGGGACAATCACAATACATGCCTATTGTGACTCTGATTGGGTAGACAATCCTGATGATAGGTAGAGCACTACTAATTATGGTGTGTTTCTAGACACTAATCTTATATCTTGGTGCAGCAAAAAGCAGAGTGTTGTCTTTCAATCTGGCACAAAGGCTGAATATAAAAGCATGACTCATACAACTGCTGAATTGTATTGGCTTTGCATGCTTATCATGTTGTCTGCTGCCTCAAGCTAATTGTGTGACAATGTCAATGCCGTTGTATTAGCTTCTAATCTTGTCTTTTATTCACGCACAAAACACATCGAAATTGACTACCATTTCATTAGGGAAAAGGTAGTTTAATCATGATATCCAAGTCCAGCATACTTCAACACAAGATCAAATTGCAGATATTTTTATAAAAAATCATATGACAAATCAATATTGCTTTTTAAGTGACAAACTTTGTATTTATCTTCTTCTTTATAGTTTGAAAGGGGTGTTAGAGTATTGAATAACATAACAATCTTATCAAAATCTGGAATAATCAAAATAGAACCAAGTGTATGAGAAATATCAGAAAAAGATAAAGAAAGATTAGAAAAAGATAGAGAAAATAATCTGTTATCGTTTAAATTTTAAATACCTGTGTTTACTCTTTTTTCAAGTGATATATATATAGAGACACACTTTCAATCATAATGAATTAAAAAAGATCTATTTTTTCAACATTTATTAGTATAATTCTCTGGAATTCTTTCAAAGAGTCGATAATGGGAAACTATTTATCTATGGAAATCTAGAAATTTTCATCTAAATTTCACTAACCTTGTGTGCGTGCAAGTCATCATGAACAATAAAGTCAAATGAGATAATAAAATCAAGAACATCAAATTCCAGCTAGTTACTTTGATACGGTGATAAATCATTAGCTATCTAGCATGCTAAAAAAAAACTATTATTTTAGTGTTCAAGATTTTCTTTCACAACAACCTTTATTTTGCTTAAAAAAGAACAAGATTTATTGCTTCGTTAGTTACAGGTGACCTAACACAAATTCCTTCTTTTTTGTTTTTTTTTTTGGTATATAATCATGGTTCAAATTATAGATATAGATTAATTTGAATAAACTCTACTAAAAAAATTAGTTTATTTTTTTTTAAAAAATTTATAATTTTATAATTTATTTTGATATATTTTCTATAAAATTATTATATAATTATTATTCATATTGTAGATTTACAGTTTAACCCATATTAATTCAATATATTATTATATTAATATTTTTTTAAATCATTCTATTATAGTATTAATACCTTAAAAAAATATCAAAAAAATATTTTCAATTAATAGTTAAATTTTTATTACAAAATATATCATCAACCTTAGAAAAAAAATTCTTACGTGAAAAAAAATAAATCTTCCGATACTCTAGTGCTGTAGTAATAAATATAATTATCCCTAAGAAATTAAATAAAGGGCTTTGCTTTTCGGGATTAAAGAAAAGGGCTATGAGCTGCTACTGCTAGTGGGTTGGGTTGGGTTGGGACGTCACAAGGCTGAAAAAGTGCTTTCTTTTTAAGGCCTAGTGGTTTGAATTTTGAGGTGATAATTTCTTGATTGGCAGTATCAATCTTTCAGTCTAAACCTCCGGTCTTATGCTTAGAACTCAGTCGCTCACCCACAAACAATAGCATCAGCAGCCGCATATTCTCTTGATATTCATCAAGATGGAGGAATTACTAAGAAACTAGAGCACCCTCTTCTTATTTCTTGCTCATAGTTCACTTCTTTATAGGGCCATACTGTAAGCTCTCTCTCTCTCTCTCTATATATATATATATATGTCACTTTTTGAAAAAAAAGAAGAAGAAATCTTGCATGTTAAAATTCTTGGTATTTGTTTCTTGGTTTTGATGCAAAAGTAAGCTTATTTATCATATGTTTCTTGATGGATGGTTTTTCATTGTTCATTGAAATATGGATAATTTGTTGATATTTTCAAGATGAAAAAGTAGTCCCCACCCCACCCATTTATTAGCTTGGTTGCTTGCTGCGAGTCTTTATGCTAAAATAAGCTTCTCCAACCTACATTGATGCCAGGCTAGAAGTTTTGAGAGACTTCGCTGAAATATGGGATTTTTTTATAATCATTTTCAAGCTCTTGCTGGTGTTGGGGGTCATTGCATGATTGTTTAGAAATTCTAGCTAAACTAAATTTCTCTGAGAGTGATTGATTCTTTTTATTTCATGTTAGAGAAAGGGGCTTATTTGTGTTGCCTCTGTAGTGGATGTTATAATTTACAAGAACAGTTTGAATCTAAACGATTGTTTTTGTGGATTTAGTGAAATACGTTGTGATGGACACAATCGAAGTGCGTAAAAATTGCCACTTGATGTTGGATTTTGATTGGACATTATTTTGTATAACTGGATTGATTCTTAGATTGAACTTGTTATTGAGCTTGCTTGTATTCTACTTTAAGCAATCTGGTGATTCTATCTTCTTAAATTCTCGTAAACGAGGTTCTCCCGTTCTCCCACGTGGTTGTTTCTCGGTGGGGCCTGATATTTTGTCAATTCTTCCATATTGCCCTTTTCTCTTACATAATCACGGAATCCATGATTGCATAAATCGATGTTTTATTTGTTATGGTTACGTGATGGATTTAGTTGTATTTACGGGGGTTGCAAATATATCACCTTTGCATGGCTAGTGCAGGTTGAAATAATCCTCTCTCGTCTTTCTTTCCTGTAGGAGCTTTAAAGTATTGCTTGCTTGGAAGACCTTATT
Source organism: Populus ilicifolia (assembly GCA_015708895.1). NCBI lineage: Eukaryota > Viridiplantae > Streptophyta > Magnoliopsida > Malpighiales > Salicaceae > Populus > Populus ilicifolia. The sequence continues at coordinate 363,128 of SRLM01000669.1, forward strand.
AATTCTATCTGTTCATTTGTGATAAGGGAATGCACTTTTTACACAAACCATTCTATGGCCTTATATTTGTGCAATAATTCTGTAGTTTGATGGGAGCCCAGTCAGGGAGGGATTTATGTATCAATTGGTACAGATGGATGTCGATGTTAGTGATTGTCTAAGGTTTTCGCTACTCGGAAAATTATGCTCAGTTTTTACAATCTCTCATGTCTCTTTCATGGGTTCTGGTTACTTCTTAATTCGTAGTTGCTGAACTTCTTTCACCTACAAAATGCTATTTGTTTCATTTAAGTCACACAAGTTCTGTTTTAGGATTTAACTCTTTTTCATAAATGGTGGGATCTGCTTTTGTTTTCATATGTTAAAATTCTAGATTACCTGATTGATTTGATTACTCTTTGTATTCTTCATGTTAGAGGCTTCATTGTATTAAATGCATTAATTTCTTTGTTGATACTCAATATCCAGCATGTTACATTGTTTTTAACATCCAGCATGTTTCATTTTGTTTTGTAAGTCCATAAGAGGAGGCATCGACGGGAGCTGAAACATCAGCTTTTCTATTTTATTTCTGGGATAAATGAATAAGGGTGCTCTATTCCTGCATATTTGCTATTTTTGGTGCACAGTGCAATTTATCCTTTTCAGAAAGAAAGAGCCTTTCTGTTAGTCATACTGCAAGCCATGCAGCTAGCCTGTTTGATGCTGGCTTGATGCTGTATGTGTTAGTTTGTGAATCTAAATGTTTTGGTCAATATGCCTATGCTTAGTTGTTTGTACCTGTTAGTTGAAAATTGTTGGTATTTGACAGGGGTGAAAATCTGTGGCCATAAAGAGAGTTTGTCGATTCTCTATATTCTCATGCAACTAGGTTTTCTTTGCTTAAAGGAATCTTGGACATGGGAAGTCTGTATTTTCCATATCATGTCACAGGCCATTAAGTTTAGCCAGAAAAATAAAAAACAAAAACATAAAATAGAAACCACTATTTTTTTTTCTTTTCATATATGCATATCATGGTGGTGGAAAAATTATATGTTCTGAACCTCATCTGACTGCATCGCAATCTGCAAAATTTCAGCTTCATTTTAAGAACCATTTAGGTCCATTACTGTACTGTGAAGTAACTCTTTTGGATGGATTGGAATCAATAATTCTTTGGCTTGGTGAATGAGTTTGGTTTTTGCAGTCCATAACTTTTTGAATTCCAAAATTATGTGTCATGAACCTTATCTAACAGCATTGTGAACTATAAAATTTCAGCTTCATTTCTAGAATATTTTAGGTTCATACTGTATTGTGAAATGGTTCTTTCAGGTTGTTTTGGATCAGTACTCTGGCTTGGTGAATGAGTTTGGTTCTTACAGTAACTTTTGAATCAGCGGATGGGAGGTTTGAGATGCTTAATGCTTGTTATTATTTTTGAGACCTTTGAAAAATTTATCTAGACAAGTTGCTTGAGGTGTTTTGTTGAACACAGGGCATTCCACTGATGCTATGAACCATATAGAAGATGAGTATGTTCCCATTAGAGATGCGGAGGATGCCCAACTGGGAATGTTTGACAAACCACTTCCTTGCTTTGGCTGTGGAATTGGATGGTTTTCGTGAGTATTGCTTCCCTTCTTCTCCCTTAGTGCTCACACACATGGATGCTTCTTTCTACTGCTGCCTCTTGCTTGGATTTGTGTTCCCATTCTTTTCTCATGGATGCACCGTTTCTCTGAAGCCTTCTGCTTGGATTTGTGTTCCCACTGATGTGGTACTTCTCAGCAATTCTCTACTTTGGGAAGTACTATAACAAGGATCCAAGGGAGCGATCTGGCCTTGCTGCGTGTGCAATAGCTGTGAGTGTTGAGCTTAATTATTAATTTTTTTGTAGCATGGTTTTTCTCACTATTTTCGTTCATGCAGCTGATGTAACATCAAATATGATACTTGTCTTCTATTATTACTATGCCATTATTAAAAATCAATAGCTTGGGAAAAACATGAACTCATGGGTTCTAGCATTGGAATAAAGGCTTTGACAGAGCATCATGATGCCAGTGTGTTAGATTGCCATTTAGTTCCAAGTCAGAATGACTTTTAAAATGCTACTCATTCTGTCCTTCAATTCATGGTGTTTCTTCTACTGTTTGTTTGACATGGGCTGCTCCACTTAATTGATGAAAGAAGCCTTTCCAAACCCAAAAGAGTTACAGACTGAGCTTTTCAGGAATGAAATAGGTATCTACAGGACAATGAAAAGCAACTGGGTGGTGTCATTGTAGTTCCCTAGCATAGAAGAGCAGTGTTATGATGAGGTGACAGTTCATGTCCTTTGTGCCAGGCACACATTTTTCAATCACATTAACACTTACCGTGAAGTATTTCATGATAGGTATCAAAAAAGTTGTCTGGAAACTGGAAAGTACTTAATCTTGGGAGAGACCAGAGGTTCAACGTAGTCTCAACCATTGTACTAATTGCTGATCCCAGAGGTGTATTGAGTTATCTATTGGACATGTTTGGGATGAATCTTTGTGTTTATCTGGTTTGTTCATGAAGTAATATGCATGCACTTATCCGTCTTTTATTTTATTTGATTTCCATTTACTATGAACATTGCAGGCTATAGTGTTCACAGTAGCTGCGGTGATCACTTTGCTCGTTTATTTGTTGTGATTCTTGCTTCTACAATTTCATCTTGTGGCTGCAGTGTATGTTTCTAAACAATAAGATGAACCTGATCGTGAGCGGTTAAGGCTCTTGTGCTCGAGTTATAATAGGCCAAGAGGAAAAGAATATCAGCACGGTGAATGATCGAGCTATCTTAAATCTGTAGCTGCAACTAATTTCTCCAGTCTTGTACATGATACAAATGTGTTGTATGATATGGGCGAAAAAAAAACACTGAGAAGAAACGAAAGAAACAACGAAACTGTTAAATGCCCTCTTACTGGAAGTATGTAAAGTGTTTATATCAAACTTACAGAGCAAATCACTCTCTATTTATGCGATGATGCTTTAGAAAATGCGACATTCCTTGATATATTATTTCAGAGTTTGCTGGAAGCAGCAGTTATAACAAATTGTTGCAAATTGACAATAGAAGTTAAGTGACTTCCAATGTGAAAATTCCCCATGTTTATTTCATGCATGCCTTGCATTTTTTTGAAGCTACTCAGGATCTTAAAAAAGGCACGTTGCTTGTTTGCAACTGGGATTTCATGTCTATTCGATCCATTTCCTCCCTGCGGTTGGATGAGGTCCATGCGGATGCATGTAGCAGCCAGAGCTGCAATTCATGACCATGAAAAGAAGACGATTTGGTGGACGATGTGGTTATTTGTAGTAGTAGTGGTAGAACTTCTGCCTCTGGATTTCGTTGGACTTATATTTGCTTGTAATTAATTGGTTGATTACATGTAATGTTGTTATATTTATGAAAATATTTATTTCATTTTTAATAAAACCTTAACTTGTTTTTAATATTTATATAATATAATATTAGATTAATAAATATAGTATTTTATTTATGAATCTAGAGTAATAATAGAGTTTATGGAATAAAAATATTTTGCAAAGAAAATTATAAAGTTGTTATAATAATGAGATTTCTATTGTATCAAAATATTATTTATAAAATATTCTTAATTGATGTTTTCTTAAATACTAGATATTTATTAGAGTTGTAGAGACTAATATATATTATATTCTTTCCTTCATAAAAGAAAAGAATTTCTCATATGCTGAAGTATAAGAGATATATGGAATTAATATGAGGGTGTTTATTATAAAATATATATATTGAAATGATTTGTATGAGAATTCTATATGAAGAGATCATTTATGTCTATGGAAAGATTCATATAACAATTGTGCAAGTGATCCTTAGATTTGAGATCAGTAAGTTATTTTATATAGAAAATATTATGTTTTAATCCTATTACATGTTATCTTAATTGATGTGATGAAGGAGCATATATTAAGTATAACATAAACTATATAAAAGTACTTGAGTGATAAAGAGAGTATTCATCATCCTTGGTGAATTAGAAAAAAAACACATTTTATTTATTCTCAACTAGTATTCACTGAGAAATCCTTGATCAAGATAGATGAGATGTAAAAAGAATTTCAAATCTTATTTAAATGAACAGACTTGATTTAACATGACAGATAAATTTCATGCCTTAATGTTAAAAATAAACATTCTTAATGAAAGAATATTAACTATACTAAGAAACTAGTCAATAAAAGGTTAAGTCAAATGATTAGTACTCAAAAGTGCATTTTTATCATGGTTTTATATAATCATTTTGCACTTGAAGTATCAATAACTCCTTAACTAAAGCACGTTTTATAATAATCTATCTAATAATATAAGATACCTTTAATTTGTGGTAAATATCCCTTTTAAATGCAGGCCTATCACATAAATGAAAGGATTGATTGATGACTTTAAGAACTTCAATTGCAAAGGCAAAGAGATGATCAAACTTAGAAAAGAGATGTCGATGTAATCCAAACCGGAACACTGTTCAGTAATTGGATCATATCTGGAGTTGTAAATCTTAGATTTAGGTCCACTTTATATGAATAGAAAGGTAAGACATAGGCCAACAACTTTCATGGAGCCTAAGATTTAAAAAGGCCATTTTCAAGTCCAAATTGTGGCAACAACAAAGAAGCACGAATCTGTCCTCCAGCCCGAGCATTGTTCAATATTTTGGCCATATCTGGAGTTCTAGAAGTCGAAATGAGTTGAATTGTTTACACAAGAAAGCTGAGACAATTTCCTAGAACTTTCATGTTTTCAAGTGGCTCTAATTTTGACGTCATCAATGACGTTTTGGGCAGACAAGAGAAGATAAGGATTGTCACCAAGTCAAGGGTTGACTACCTACTCATCAATTAGTCATCAAATCAATAGTACCTAATTTTGACCTATAAAAGGAGGCATTTGCCATGCATTTACGTATCTTGGTGTCTAGATCAAGATCATGTTCTTATTTTCTCTTTTTGTATTCTTTGTAGTGTTTATGCTTTGTTTTCATTAATATCAAGTTTATGCCTTTCATTTCCTTTCCTTTGCTTTGTTAACTCTTATGTTATTTATGTTCTTATTTTGTTTATCTATTTTTCTTTCTTTCATTATGTCTAGCTAAGTTAATTATGTCAAGGTGAAAAGGTTACACTAATTGTGTAAGAATAAGTATGGTATAAACTTAATATGGACTTTAATGTTTGATACTAACATGTTTTATATTTGTTATCTTGTTCACTCTTTAATACTTTGCTTGTTAAATGACTAATCTTGATTTATGTTGTATAACAATTGGTACAACAAATGCTTGGCACTTTCATAGCTCATAATGTATGGTATAACCGACACCTGAGCTATGAAAGGAACTTGATTTGTTGTTAACATAAGTTATAATCATGAATGCTTGACGAAATTTACAAGTATTAGCATTAATTGAATAAGATGACTAATGTAATCATGTTAACAATCTATAATTTGATTGGAGCCTCCTTTGTGTGTGGTTTCCAATTGAACAATAAGAGTTCATATTATACTTGTTTGACATACCATTAATGGAACCTCTAACCTTGACATTTGATATTATCACTGTTTAATCCTTACATTAATATTTCATCTCCAAGCTCTCATCATCATCATCATCATCTTCTTCTTCTCTTTCTTTATTACTACTACTAGTATTATTATTATTATTATTGCTATTATTGTTATTGTGTTGTTGTATCATTGTTATTTATAATTTGTACAATAACCTCCCTGTAGTTCGACCCCGATCTTGCCGGGTTATTTATTACTTCGACACTCCTGCATTTGGGAGAAGACATCAATCTTTTCGTCGTGTCATCAAACTATTAATAATTTTTTTAATATTTAAGGAATCATGACACGTTGCTAAATGACACACCTGATCTTCAAATATAAATTAATCAACATATTAGAAACTTAGTGGATCATACATATTACCATTAGTCAGAAATTAAATTAGGATAATTAATCAAGTGTAACTTGATTAAAAATAATTTTAGAAATTAAGCACTAGAATGTATTTAATTTATGAATAATAATTCTAGTCCTCAAATAATCAAGTAGGGACTTGATTGATTAAATTTCTAAAATTATCCTTAAATAATATATGAGTATTATTTAAGGGCAAATTGATATTTTATAAATAAATAGGGTTTTTTAGATTTTTCTACAAATAGTAGGCCATATCTCTTATATTTTTTAGAGTGATTGTCTGCTAAATAGAAAAATTACATAAGTCACATAATAGAGAGTTAACGCTTTAAACATAACAATCCATCTCTTTTAAATAGAAATTTAGCAGATTTCTCATTGGTCATTTTTGTGGATTACTATTAGAGGTCGAAAAATTAAATGTTGACACAACCAAAAGATTGATATCTTCTCTCAAGTGCAAGGGTATCAAAGTAATAAATAACCCAACAATACTAGGATCGAACTATAGGGAGGTTAATTGTATAAATTATAGATAACAATAATACAACAATAAAAGCAGCAGCAACAACAACAACAACAATAATAGTAATAATAATAGTAATAGTAATAGTAATAGTAATAATAAAGAAGAAGAAGAAGAAAAGGTTAATGAGAACTTTAAGATGAAAGATTAATATAAGAATTAAATAATGATAACAACAAATACCAAGGTTAGAGGATCTACTAATGGCATATCAAACAAGTATAGTATAAACTCTTATTATTCAATTGGAAATCACACATAAAGGAGGTTCCAATTAGATTATAAATTATTAACATGATTACATCAGTTATCTTATTTGAATAAGGCTAATACTTGTAAATGTTGTTGGGTGACACGACTAAAAGATTGATATCTTTCTCCCAAGTGCAGGAGTGTTGAAGTTATAAATAACCCGGCAAGACCGGGATCGAACCACAAGGAGGTTAATTGTACAAATTATAAACAATAATAATAGTAACAATAACAACAACAATAATAGTAGCAATAATAATACTAATACTACTACTAGTAGTAGTAGTAGTAGTAGTAGTAGTAGTAGTAAAGAAGAAGAAGAAAAATTGATGAGAACTTTGAGATGGAAAATTAAATTAAGGATTAAATAATGATAATAACAAATATCAAGGTTAGAGGTTCCATTAATGGTATGTTAAATAAGTATAATATAAACTCTTATTATTCAATTGCAAACCATACACAAAGGAGGTTCCAATCAGATTATAGATTGTTAACATGATTATATTAGTCATCTTATTCAATTAATGCTAATACTTGTAAATTTTGTCAAGCATTCATGATTATAACTTATGTTAACAACAAATCAAGTTCCTTTCATAGCTCAGGTGTCAGTTATACCATATAGTATGGGCTATGAAAGTGATAAGCATTTGTTGTACCAATTGTTATATAACATAAATGTAGATTAGTCATTTAACAAGCAAGGTATTAAAGAGTGAACAAGATAACAAATATAAAACATGTTAATATAAAACATTAAAGTTCATATTAAGTTTATACTATACTTATTCTTACACCACTAGTGTAACCTTTTCACCTAGACATAATAAACTTAGCTAGACATAATGAAAGAAAAAGAAATGGATAAACAAAATAAGAATATATATAAGATAAGAGTTACCAAAGCAAAGGAAATGAATTGAAATGCATAAACTTGATATTAATGAAAGCAAAGCATAAACATTACAAAAAATACAAAAAGAGAAAACAAGAGCATGATCTTGATCTAGACACCAAGATGCCTAAATGCATGGCAAATGCCTCCTTTTATAGGCCAAAATTGAGAACTATTGATTTGATGACTAATTGATGAGTAAGTGACCAATTCTTGACTTGGTGACAATCATTATCTTCTCTTATCTGCCCAAAACGTCATTGATAACATCAAAATTGGAGCCACTACACGAAAGTTGTAGGAAATTGTCTTATCTTTCTTGTGTAAACAATTCAGCTTATTTCGAATCCTAAAACTCCAGATATGGCCAAAATACTGAACAATGCTTGGGCTGGAGGACAGATTCGAGCTTCTTTATTGTTGCAATAATTTGGACTTGAAAATGGCCTTTTTAAATCTTGGGCTCCATATAAAAGTTGTAGGCCTATGCCTTACCTTTCCATCCATATAATGTAGACCTAAATTTGAGATCTATAGCTCCAGATATGATCTAATTATCGAACAATATTTTGATTTGGATTGCACCGATATCTCTTTTCTAAGTTTGGCCATCTCTTTATCCTTTCAATTTCAGTTCTTAAATTCATCAATCAATCCTTTTATTTATGTGATAGGCCTGCATTTAAAATGAACATTTACCACAAATTAAAGGTATCTTATATTATTAGATATATTATTATAAAACATGCTTCAGTTAAGGAATTATTGATACTTCAAGTGCAAAATTATGATATAAAACCTTGATAAAAATACACTTTCAAGTATCAATCATTAGGCATTCATGACTATAACTTATGTTAACAACAAATCAAGTTGCTTTCATAACTTAGGTGTCGGTTATACCATACAATATGGGCTATGAAAGTGCCAAGTATTTGTTATACCGAGAGTTATACAACTTAAATCTAAATTAACAAATTATTAAAAGTGAACAAGATAGCTAATTTAAAACATCTTAGTATCAAACATTACGGTCCATGTTGAGTTTATATTATACTTATTCTTACGTCATTAGTGTAACCTTTTTACCTTAACATACTAAACTTAGCTGAATATAATGAAAGAAAAAAACATAAATAAACAAAATAAGAACATAAATACGATAAAAGTTAACTAAGTAAAGAAAGGAAATGAAATTCATAAACTTGATATTAATGAAAGCAAAACTTACATAATACAAAGAGAGAAAACAAACTCATGATTTTGATCTGGAAACCAAGATGCTTAAATACATAATAAATACCTCCTTTTGTAGGCTAAAATTTGGAATTATTGATTTGATAAATAATTGATGAGTAGGTGGTCATATCTTAACTTGGTAACAATCCTTATATTCATGTATAAATAAAACATCATTGATAACGTCAGAATTGAAACCAATTGTATAATGAAAGTTCTAGGGAATTGTCTTAGCTTTTCAGCAAGAAAAAAAAAGGTCATTTGAACTTCTAGAACTCAAGATATAGGCTAAACACTGAACAGTGTCTAGACTGGAGGACAAATTCAGACTTTTTTGTTGTTGCTATAGTTTTGACTTGAAACGGTCTTTTTAAAACCAAAGCTCTACATGAAAGTTGTTGACCTATATCTTACTTTTTTATCCATATAAAGTAGACCTAAATTTGAGATCTACAGCTAGCTCTAGATATAACTCAATTACCTAACAGTGTTTTGATTTGGACTCCACTAGCTTCTCTTTTCCAGTTTGGTCATCTCTTTTTCCTTTTAATTTTAGTACTTAAAATCATTAATCAATCCTTTTATTTATGTGATAGACCTATATTTAAGATAAATATTTATCATAAATTAAAAGTATCTTATATTAGTTAGATATGTTATTATAAAACATGGTTTAGTTAAGGAGTTATTGATACTTTGAGTGTAAAATGATGATAAAAAACCTTGATAAAAATACACTTTAAGTACTAATTAGATGTCTTATGGAAAAATTAGATGTCTTGTAATTTACGACAACTTAGACTTTGAATAATTATTCAAACAAAAAAAGATCAAATCTTCATGTAATAAATCCCTAAATAACTCTAGATTTGTCTAACAGGATCTTAAGAACTTCAGAATAATTTTATTTATTGTTTTTGCTACTTGTATGATGATTAGTATTTAAAAGTATATTTTTATCAAGATTTTATATCAATATTTTACACTTAAAGTATCAGTAACTCCTTAACTAAAGCATGTTTTATAATAACAAGTCTGATATAATAAGACAACTTTAATTTTTGGTAAATATTCATCTTAAATGTAGGCTTGTCATATAAATTAAAGGATTGATTAATGAGTTCAACTACTAAATTGAGAAGACAAAGAGAGGGTGAAGCTTAGAAAAGAGATGCTAGTTCAGTCTAAACTAAAGACTGTTCAGTTATTAGGTTATGTCTGAAGCTATAGATCTTAAATTTCAATTTGGTATATATAGTTACAAAGCTAAGATATAGACCTAAAATATTTATGAGAATACAAGACTTCATTTTTTTTGGAAGTCCAAATCTTAGCAACAATGGAGAAGTTAAAATCTGTCCTACAATCTAGATAATGTTCAGTGTTCAACACATATCTCGAGTTGTAAAAATCCAAATGCATTGAATTTTTTTTGTTGGAAAGCTGAGACAATTTCCTAAAACTTTCATGAGAAAAGTTTGTTCAAATTCTAACATTAGCAATGATGTTTTGTTGTGACAATAAGATAAAGATTGTCACTAAGTCAAGATATGGTCACCCACTCAACAATTAGTCATGAAATTAATAGTTTTAAATTTTGTCCTATAAAAGGAGGCATTTGCCATGTATTTAGGTATCTTGATTTTCAGATCAAGATCATGTTCATACTCTTTTTCTTGTTGTAATGCTTAAGTTTTGCTTATATTAATATCTTATTTATGCTTTCCATTTTATTTCCTTTACTTAATTAACTTATATCTTATTTATATTCTTATCTTGTTTATATATGTTTCTCTTCTTTATTATGTTTAGTTAAGTTTATCATGTCAAGGTAGAAAGAGTACACTAATAATGTAAGAATAAGTATAATATAAATTCAACATGGACTTTAATGTTTGATACTAACATATTTTGTACTTGTTATCTAATTTAGTCTTAATACTTTGCTTGTTAAATGGTTAATCTAGATTTATGTTATATAACACATGTTATAATAAATACTTGACACTTTCATAGCTCAACCGTATGGTATAATCGACACTTGTGCTATGAAAGGAACTTAGTTTGTTATTAATATAAGTTATAATCATAAATACTTGATAATATTTATAAATATTAGTATTATGCGAATAAGATAATAAATGTAATCATGTTAACAATTTATAATCCGATTAAAATCTTCTTTGTATGTGATTTCTAGTTGAGTGATAAGAGTTTATATTATATTTATTTGAATTACTATTAGTGGATTCTCTAACCTTGATAATTGTTTCTTTCATTATTTAATTCTCGTATTAATCTTACAATCTCAAAGTCCTCTTTAACTTATTATTGTTGTCGTTGTTTATAATTTACATAGTTAACCTCCCTATAGTTCGACCCCAGTCTTGCCGGGTTAATTATTACTTTGATACTCCTATACTTGGAAAAAGACATAGATCTTTTGATCATGTCAAGTTTTTGGTGTCGTTGCCAAAGAGATAAATTCTTGTATAAATTATAATTTTTATTTTATTTTCTCTTTTCACTTTTCTTGCATTTAACTTTGTTTATTTGTCTTGTTTTGTTTTGTTTCTTTTGTTTTCTTTGTCCTTTTATTGTCTTCCTACACGTGCATGAGAGTGTGGTTAATTAGTACTTAAAAGTGTATTTTTATCAAGGTTTTATATCATCATTTTGCGCTTGAAGTATCAATAACTCCTTAACTAAAGCATGTTTTATAATAATATATCTAATAATATAAGATACCTTTAATTTATGGTAAATGTTCATTTTAAATGCAGGCCTATCACATAAATCAAAGGATTAATTGATGAATTTAAGAACTAAAATTAAAAGGACAAAGATATGGCCAAACTTATAAAAGAGATGTCGGTGCAGTCCAAACCAGAACACTGTTTGGTAATTGGGTCATATCTAGAGTGGTAGATCTCATATTTAGGTCTACTTTATACAGATGGACAGATAAGATATAGGCCTATAATTTTCACATAGAGTTCAAGATCTAAAAATGTCATTTTCAAGTCCAAATTGTAGCAACAACAAAGTCTGAATTTGTCTTCTAGCCAGAGCATTGTTCAGTGTTTAACCTATATTTGGAGTTCTAGAAGAAATGACCTAAACTTTTTACACACTAAAGCTGAGACAATTTTCTACAACTTTCATATTTTCAAGTGGCTCCAATTTTAACGTTATTAATGATGTTTTGGACAGACAAGAGAAGACAAAGATTGTCACCAAGTCATGAGTTGGTCATTTCAATTAGTCATCAAATTAATAGTTTTCAATTTTGGCCTATAAAAGGAGGCATTTGCCATGCATTTAGGCATCTTGGTTTCCAGATCAAGATCATGCTCTTACTTTCTCTCTTTGGATTTTATATAATGTTTATGCTTTTCTTTCATTAATATCAAGTTTATGCCTTTCATTTCCTTTCATTTACTTAGCTAACTTTTATCTTATTTATGTTCTTATTTTGTTTATTTATTTTTCTTTCTTTCATTATGTCTAGCTAAGTTTATTGTTTCAAGGTGAAAAGGTTACACTAATGGTGTAAGAATAAGTATAGTGTAAACTTAATATGGACTTTAATGTTTGATACTAACATGTTTTGTATTTGTTATCTTGTTCACTCTTTAATACTTGGCTTGTTAAATGACTAATCTTAATTTATGTTGTATAACACTTGGTACAACAAATGCTTGACACTTTCATAACCTATACTGTATGGTATAACCGACACTTGAGCTATGAAAGGAACTTGATTTGTTGTTAACATAAGTTATAATCATGAATGCTTGATGAGATTTATAAGTATTAGCATTAATCAAATAAGATGATTAATGTAATCATGTTAACAATCTATAATCATGTGTGCAGTTTCCAATTGAGTAATAAGAGTTTATATTATACTTGTTTGACATACCATTAATGGAACCTCTAACCTTGACATTTGTTATTATTATTGTTTAATCTTTATATTAATATTCCATCTCAAAGTTCTCATCTTCTTCTTCTTTTTCTTCTTTTTCTTTATTGTTGTTGTTGTTGTTGTGTTGTTGTTGTTGTTATCTATAATTTATAAATTAACCTTTCTATGCTTCGACCTCAGTCTTGCCAGGTTATTTATTACTTTGACACTCCTGCATTTGAGAGATGACATCAATCTTTTAGTCGTGTCAAGTTTTTGGCGCTATTCCCGGGGAGGTAAGTTCTTATATAAATTATAGTAGTTATTTTATTTTATTTTTCTTTTTACTTTTCTTGTATATAACTTTGTTTATTTTCCCTTGCTTCTTCTTCTTTTGTTTTCTTTTTCCTTTTATTTTATTCCTACACGTGTATAAGAATGTGGTCATGTACATCAAGTAATAGACTTTATAGGGTATCCTTATCATTTTTAGAAAATATAGTCGAAGAAGATAATTAATCACTTCATAATGAGAATAACCGTGTTAGAATACTTAGAGACTACATAAATCCCACAAGAATAAGAGCACCATCATGCATAGTTTTTTCTTCTAATGCATCTCATTTTAATTTTAAGTCAAGCATTATTCAACTGTTACCTTCTTTTCATGGTTTAGAATTGAAAAATCCACACTTGAATTTAAGGGAATTTGAGGAGGTTTGCAACACATATAATAATTTAAATTGTAGCATGAACACCATCAAATTAAAGCTTTTTTCTTTTTCATTAAAAGATAAAGCTAAAACATGGCTACAAAATTAAGACCAGGATCCATTCGTGATTGGGATGAAATGTAATAACAATTTTTAAAAAGTTTTTCCTATCTCACAGAACAAACTCTTTCAAAATAAAAATCACCACTTTCACTCAAAAACCAAGAGAAACATTTTTCTAATGTTGGGATAGGTATCGAGACTTACTTAGTACTTATCCTCATCATGGTTTTGAAACATGAAGATTGGTTTCATATTTTTATAAAGGGTTAACACCTAGAGATAGGCATATGGTTAAATTGATGTGCAATGGAACTTTTGAAGATAAAGACCTTGATGAAGCAATGGAGTACTTAGACTTGTTAGCTGAAAATGCTTAAAATTAAGACACCACGGGCACTTATGAGGCACCAAGTAAAACTAAACCTCATACATCTAGTAGAGGAATGTAAAACCTTAGGAAAGATCATAACCTCCAAGCCAAGTTTGCATCTTTAGCTAAAAAAATCGAGGCACTAGAATTAAAAAAGAGTGGTCAATTAAAATCTGTTGAAAACATTGCATGTCAAATATGCGAAACAAATGAACACTGAACTAGTAATTGTCCAACCTTGCCTTCTTTTAGGGAATGTCTCCATGAACAAGCCCATGCTTTAAAAAGTTTTCAAAAGGCCAACCACAACCCATACTCGCAGACATACAACTCTGGTTGGAGAAATCACCCAAATTTCAATTGAAAGAGTGATAATAACAATATACAAACTTCACAACTGACACGACTAAAAGATTGATGTCTTTTTTCAAGTGCAGGAGTGTCAAAGTAATAAATAACCCAGCAAGACCGGGGTCAAACCACAGGGAGGTTAATTGTACAAATTATAAATAACAATAATACAACAACAACAACAACAACAACAACAATAATAGTAATAACAACAACAACAACAACAATAATAATATTAGTATTAGTAGTACTACTAATAATAATAATAATAATAATAAAGAAAAAGAAAAAGAAGAAGATGATGATGATGATGAGAACTTTGAGATGAAATATTAACGTAAAGATTTAACATTGATAACANATTAGTATTAGTAGTACTAATAATAATAATAATAATAATAAAGAAAAAGAAAAAAAAGAAGATGATGATGATGATGAGAACTTTGAGATGAAATATTAACGTAAAGATTTAACATTGATAACAATAAATGTCAAGGTTAGAGGATTCACTAATGGTATGTCAAACAAGTATAGTATAAACTTTTATTATTCAATTGAAAACCACACACAAAGGAGGTTTAATCAGATTATAGATTGTTAACATGATTACATTAGTCATCTTATTCAATTAATGCTAATACTTGTAAATTTCATCAAGCATTCATGATTATAACTTATGTTAACAACAAATCAAGTTCCTTTCATAGCTCAGGTGTCGGTTATACCATATAGTATGGGCTATGAAAGTGCCAAGCATTTGTTGTACCAATTGTTATACAACATAAATCAAGATTAGTCATTTAAGAAGTAAAGTATTAAAGAGTGAACAAGATAGCAAATATAAAACATGTTAGTATCAAACATTAAAGTCCATATTAAGTTTATACTATACTTATTCTTACACCATTAGTGTAACCTTTTCACCTTGACATAATAAACTTAGCTAGACATAATGAAAGAAGGAAAAATAGATAAACAAAATGAGAACATAAATAAGATAAAAGCTAACTAAGTAAAGGAAAGCAAATGAAAGGCATAAACTTGATATTAATGAAAACAAAGCATAAACATTACAAAGAGAGAAACCAAGAGCATGATCTTGATCTGGACACCAAGATGCCTAAATGCATGACAAATGCCTCCTTTTATAGGCCTACAAATTTCATGCAAAGGTTTGGTTTTAAAAAGATCATTTCAAGTCTAAATTATAGCAACAACGAAGAAGTCTGAATTTGTCCTCCAGTCTAGACACTGTTCAGTGTTTAGCCTATATCTTGAGTTTTAGAAGTTCAAATGACCTTAATTTTTTTTTCTTGCTAGAAAGCTAAGACAATTCCCTAGAACTTTCATTATACAAGTGGTTTTAATTCTAACGTTATCAATGACGTTATACAATTTCCTAGAACTTTAAACATACTTCAATAGGTTGTGTGTCCAAGACAATAAAATCCATAAGATAAATGAATTTATCGACCTATACTAACACATCTTCAATTATTCCTTTAGGCACTTTTATAGATCTATCAATAAGTAAAAGAGTTACAAAAGTTGGTTTTAACTCACTTACATTGAGACTTTGAAAAACTAAATATAGAAGTAAATTCACACTAGCACCGAGATCAACTAAGGCTCTTTTAATTTTATGCTCTCCAATAAAGTAAGAAATTGTAGGACAACCAGGGTCTTTATAATTCAAAGCATTATTGTTCTGAAGAATAGCACTTACTTGTTTGGCTAGAAAGGCTTTCTTTTTCACATTCAATTTCCTCTTCACAGCGCATAGGTGTTTCAAAAATTTAGCATAGGAAGGAACTTGTTTAATAGCATCTAGCAAAGGTATATTGATTCTTACCTATTTGAAAGTTTCAAAAATTTCAGAGTTGTGATTGACTTTTCTTTGTTTGGTCATGGCTTGAGGAAATGAAAGTGCTGGCGGAGAATCAGTCTTTTCTTTGCAATTTTCAGATTCAACCCCTTTTTTATCCTAAAAGATTGACTTATCATCTTTCTCATAAGGTTCAAGAGAGGGTTTTTCAATAACCTTACCATTGCAAATAGTAATGACTGATTTAACTTGATCCATGTGTTAGCTTCCGGAATAGCATTTGCATTGTATTGCCCCTTGGGATTTTATTGTGGTTGAGATGGAAACTTACCTTTCTCTTAGAAACTGAGAGCGGATGTTAATTTTACAAGAGTATCTTTAAAATTTGTTATATTTTGAGCAAGTTGAGTATTGATTGTCTCTTGCTTTTAAATGAATGTATGCAATGTTTCCTTAAGATTTCTTTTAGGAGGTGGAGCATAAGGAGGTGCATATCCATGAGAATTTTAAAAATTATGGTGTGCTTGAAACGATGGTTGTGAAGTTTGTGCATTGTTTTTCTCACTCTTCCAACTAAAATTTAGGTCATTTCTCCAACCAGGGTTGTATGTTTATTAGTATGGGTTGTGGTTGGCCCATTGGAAACTGTTTAAAAGATGGGCTTGTTCATGAAGACATTCCTCAAAAGAAGGCAAGGTTGGACAATTATTGATTTAGTGTTCATTTATTTCACATATTTGACACGCAATTTTTTCAATAAATTTGAATTGACCACTCTTTTTCAATTCTAGTGCCTCGACTTTTCTAGCTAAAGATGCAAACATGGCTTGAAGGTCATGATCTTCCCTAAGGTTGTAGATACTTCCACTAGATGTATGAGGTTGAGTTTTACTTGGTGCCTCATAAGTACTCGCGGAGTCCCAATTTTGAGTATTTTCAGCTAACAAGTATACATACTCCATTGCTTCATCAGGATCTTTATCTTTAAAAGTTCCATTGCACATCAATTCAACCATTTGTCTATCTTTAGGTGTTAACCCTTCATAGAAATGTGAAACCAATCTCCATGATTCAAAACCATTATGAGGGCAAATACTAAGCAAGTCTCGATACCTATCCCAACATTGGTAAAATGTTTCTCCTGGTTTTTGAGTGAAAGTGGTGATTTGTCTTTTGAAAGAGTTTGTTTTATGAGATGGGAACAACTTCTTTAAAAATTGTTGTTGCATTTCATCTCAAGCATGAATGGATCCTGGTCTTAAATTTTATAGCCATGTTTTAGCTTTATCTTTTAATAAAAAAAGAAAAAAGCTTTAATCTGATGGTGTTCATGCTACAATTTAACTTATTATATGTCTTGTAGACCTAATCGAATTCTCTTAAATGCAAGTATGGATTTTCCAATTCTAAGCCATGAAAAGAAGGTAAAAGTTGAACAATATCTAGCTTAAAATTAAAATGAGATGCATTGGGAGGAAAAACTATGCATGATGGTGCACTTGTTCTTGTGGGATTCATGTGGTCTCTAAATGTTCTAGCATGATTAATCTCATTATTCTCATTATGAAGTTATTGATTATCTTCTTCGACCATGTTTTCTAAAAATGATGAGAATACCTTACAAAATCTACCACTTAATGTATGTGACCACACTCTCATACACGTGTAGGAATAGAATAAAAGGAAAAAGAAAACAAAAGAAGAAGAAACAAAAGAAAAGAAACAAAGTTATATACAAGAAAAGTGAAAAAAGAGAAAATAAAATAAATATTATAATTTATACAAAACTTACCTCCCTAGCAACGACGCCAAAAACTTGACACGACTAAAAGATTGATGTCTTCTCCCAAGTACAGGAGTGTCAAAGTAATAAATAACCCGACAAGACCGGGGTCGAACCACAGGGAGGTTAATTGTACAAATTCTAAATAATAATAATAATAATACAACAACAATAACAATAATAACAATAATAATAATAATAATAATAATAACAGCAATAATAAAAAAAAAGATGAGAACTTTGAAATGAAATATTAACGTAAAGATTTAACAATGATAACAGTAAATATCAAGGTTAGAGGATTCATTAATGATATGTCAAACAAGTATAGTATAAACTTTTATTATTCAATTGGAAACCACATACAAAGGAGGTTCCAATCAGATTATAGATTGTTAACATGATTACATTAGTCATTTTATTCAATTAATGCTAATACTTATAAATTTCATCAAGCATTCATGATTATAACTTATGTTAACAACAAATCAAGTTCCTTTCATAGCTCAGGTGTCGGTTATACCATATAGTATGGGCTATGAAAGTGCCAAGCATTTGTTGTACCAATTGTTATACAACATAAATCAAGATTAGTCATTTAAGAAGTAAAGTATTAAAGAGTGAACAAGATAGCAAATATAAAACATGTTAGTATCAAACATTAAAGTCCATATTAAGTTTATACTATACTTATTCTTACATCATTAGTGTAACCTTTTCACTTTGACATAATAAACTTAGCTAGACATAATGAAAGAAGGAAAAATAGATAAACAAAATGAGAACATAAATAAGATAAAAGCTAACTAAGTAAAGGAAAGCAAATGAAAGGCATAAACTTGATATTAATGAAAACAAAGCATAAACATTACAAAGAGAGAAACCAAGAGCATGATCTTGATCTGGACACCAAGATGCCTAAATGCATGGCAAATGCCTCCTTTTATAGGCTAAAATTCGAAACTACTGATTTGATGACTAATTAATGAGTGGGTGACCAACTCTTAACTTGGTGATAATCCTTATCTTCTCTTGTCTACCCAAAATGTCATTGATAACATCAAAATTAGAGCCCCTTGAAACATAAAAGTTGTATAAAATTGTCTCAGCTTTCTTGTGTAAACAATCAACTCATTTGACATATAGAACTCCAGATATGGGCTAAAAACTGAACAGTGCTCGGGCTGGAAGACAGGTTCAGACTTCTTTGTTGTTACTACAATTTCGACGTGAAAATAGCCTTTTTAGATCTTAGGCTCCATATGAAAGTTGTAGGCCTATGTCTTACCTTTCCATCCATATAAAGTATACCTACATCTAAGATCTACAGCTCCAGATATGACCCAATTATTGAACAATGTTCTAGTTTGGATTGTATCGACATCTTTTTTTTAAGTTTGGTCATCTCGTTGTCCTTCTAATTTCAGTTTTTAAATTCATCAATCAATCCTTTCATTTATGTGATAGGCTTGTATTTAAAATGAACATTTACCATGAATTAAAAGTGTCTTATATTATTAGATATATTATTATAAAACATGTTTTAGTTAAGTTATTGATACTTCAAGTGCAAAATGATGATATAAAACCTTGATAAAAATACACTTTTGAGTATCAATCAACAACCACCATTTCAAGCAGACCATAATTTCCAAAATTCTTATGGATATGCACCTCCTTATGCTCTACCTCTTAGAAGAAATCTTAAGGAAACATTTTATGCATTCATTGAAAAGCAAGAGACAATCAATACTCAACTTGTTCAAAACATGATAGATTTTAAAGATACTCTTGCAAAATTAACATCTGCTCTTAGTTTCCAAGAGAAAGGTAAGTTTTCATCTCAACCACAACAAAATCCTAAAGGGCAATATAATGCAAATGCAAGTAGTTCCGAAAGCTAACACATGGATCAAGTCAAATCAGTCACTACTCTTCGTAGTGGTAAGGTTATTGAAAAACCTACTCTTGAACCTTGTGAGAAAGATGATAAGTCAATCTATGAGGGTAAGGAAGGAGTTGAAATAGAAAATTGCAAAGAAATGACTAATTCCTCACCAGCACTTCCATTTCCTCATGTCATAACCAAACAAAGGAAAGTCAATCACAACTCTGAAATCTTTGAAACTTTCAAACAGGTAAGAATCAATATACCTTTGCTATATGCTATTGAACATGTTCTTTCCTATGCTAAATTTTTAAAAGATCTGTGCCCTATGAAGAGAAAATTGAATGTGAAAAAGAGAGCCTTTTTAGTAGTCATTCTTCAGAACAATAATGCTTTCAAATATAAAGACCTTGGTTGTCCTATAATTTCTTGCTTTATTGGAGAACATAAAATTAAAAGAGCTTTACTTAATCTTGGAGCTAGTGTGAATTTACTTTCATATTCAGTTTTTCAAAGTCTCAATCTAAATGAGCTAAAACTAACTTCTGCAACTCTTTTACTTGCCAATAGATCTATAAAAGTGCCTAGAGGAATAGTCCAAGATATGTTACTATAAGTCGATAAATTCATTTATCATGTGGATTTTGTTGTCTTGGATACACAACCTATTGAAGCATATAATTCATTTCTTGTTATTTTAGGACGTCCATTTCTTGCAACTTCTAACGCATTGATTAATTGTAGGAATGGACTGATGAAGCTATCATTTAGAAACATGACATTGGAGATGATTATTTTCAACATTTGCAAGCAATCTAGAGATGATAATGATTTACAAGAAGTAGATCATATTGATGAATTAGTATATGATCAACTTGAATCTACTTTAAGTAAAAATAAGTTGGATGAATCTGAAGATTTGCAAATGATTTATTCTGAGGAAAAAATCACGGATGAAAAACACACCGAAAATGTTAATGCTGATCTTTTGTCAAAAGTGATAACAAATTCGATATCTCACATCACACTAATCGATGATTACTTTCCTAATGAATTCTTACTTTCTCTTAGTCCAATGCCTTGATATGATAAAAATATTAATTTTCTTCCTTTAGTAGATTTGTCAGCTGATTAGAGTACCCAAGATAAAGAAAAAATTTTGAATGAAGTGAAGAACTTTTATTATGATGACCCTAACTTATTCAAATATTGTCTTAAACAAATATTTCAAAGATTCATTCCCGACAATGAGGTAAGTAATGTCATTAAACTTTGTCATTCTGAAATATGTGGAAGTTATTTCTTGTCAAAAAAGACAGCTATAAAAATGTTTCAAAATGGATTTTATTGGCTCACCATGTTCAATGACACGCATGCATTCTGCAAAACTTGTGAAAATTGTCAAAAAAATGATACTAGTCAAAAACATTTGTTTTATAATTCTTAACTCCATTTATTCCCTAGAAAGCTAAGATCAAGATGGGACAATCTATTTATTAAGAAACATGTGTATCCTTATGGGGCCTTTGATATTGAGAATTCAATGAATGATAATTTTTTTAAAAAAATGGACATTGTTTGAAAGATTGCTTTCATAATTTTCCTAGTGAAAATAAATCAACTAGTTTGAATGATCTTATAAATAAGGTTGATTATTTTGTTTTTCTCACATTGTTTTTGTGTTTTTTTTAGTGATTTTTTTAGTTTCTTTCACCCTAGTCAAATGGCAGACAACGATACTCCGTGACTTAAGTCGGTTCTTTCAGTTTTCTATAATAATTGATATCTGTGTATATATATATGCAATTATTTGAATCTCTCTTCCAATTCTCATTTCATAATGGACACTAATGTTGAAAAATTAAAAAACTATTTTCCCGATCTGTCTTAAAATGAGATTATAAAAATTTACCATATTAGATGTGCAAGATTGAGGTTGTTAATAAATCATGGAATTCCTGAAGATATTTGCTAGTTGATTGAAGAAAATGTCTGATTATCAGATGAGTCCTCTAATTCCTTCATTTTACACATGTATGGAACAGGTAAAAGTATTTTTGCAAAGAAACGTCGTGCAAAACAACTGAAAGTCTGTCATAGATGTGTCAGATGGACTTGTAATTCACAATGTCATTCTTTAGGAATGGTATCTATAACCCATGAAGATAAAATACAATTCATTAAAGATAGCCTGAGTAAGGAGTCTTTAGATAATCTTCTATTGACTCTTGAGACGCATCCTAATGGAGATGTGCATCATGCAATTCATGATTTACGGCCACTATTTGATAAAGAGCATGCTCGACTTAGTCTTGGAAATTTAACTAAAAAAGACCCTGTTTGCCAGTTTTTAAGAAAACTAGATGGGAAGCCTATCCCTAACCCATAGAAGGCGTTTAAGTTGTTTTTAGATGTAAAACCAAGGAAAGATGTGAGCCACAATCACAACTACTTGTACATACACATGTTTTTTCAAAAATAAATAATTAAATAGAGACAGTGTGTATGTGTGTGTGTGAGAGAGAGAGAGACTCTAGCTAGCCTATATATAGGCAATATGATTGCCCTTTTAATTTCTTATCTATAAAATCCTCTCTTCCTTCCCTTCATTTTCACTCAACCCATACATTTATCAAATATAGAAATGTGTAGAAATGACAAGTTTCTCAAGTCATCAAATAAAAAGTATTTGTGTTTTCGGTGGATCTAGTCCTGAAAAAAAAAGTTTTTAGAATCAGTAAATCATCTTGGTCAGGTGCTAGCTGAGAGAAAGATTTATTTAGTGTATAAGAGAGGCAGTCTGGGATTAATTGGAGGTGTGTCAATACCTGTATTTTTAGAAGGTAGTCAAGTTTTGAGGATTGTTCATGAAGCTTTAGCACAAGGGGACATCATTGGAAAAACAATTAGAGAGGAACTTTAAGTCTTCATAATGTTGGCTCGAATGAATGCAATGCTTAACCATGCTGATGTCTTCATTGCCTTACCAGGTGATCTAAGCACTTTGGAAGAGATCTTTCATATTTCCTTTTGGGCCCTACTGCATATTCACCATAAACTCATAGGTTTGTTAAATGTTAATGGTTATTATAATAAGTTGTTGTCTTTTCTTGATCATATTGTGGAATAAGAATTTCTAACATCTCCTACACGATAAATCATAATTTCTACTGCTAGTGCTGAACAATTGATAGACCAACTACAATTTTTCATTCCTGTGATTGATCCCTCCATGAGTCGCATAAATCGGTCATCTAAGAAAAGCCATAAAAAGCTTATATTAGATTTGAGTCTTCATTTATGAATCTTTATATCTTTTGGTTTTATTATTATGTTTTGTTGTTTCTTATATTTATTTCAGTGTGTTTCAGGTTTGTTAGTGTTTGTTATTTCAGGTGATATCTTCTATACTCTATCTTTCTACCTCAGAACATTGAGGACAATGTCTTGTTTTGGTTGGGGGCAGGGTAGTAGCTAAAAAAATAAATATGTTTTCTATTTCATAAAGCATGTGCAAAATTGTTGTTACTATGATGGTAGAGTAAATGAGATCTTTTTATGACACTTGAGACGCATCTTAGTAACTATTCATAACAAAGTCTATCATAATACTTCTTGAAATATTCAGATTTACAAACTCTTGCATTGTTATCACTTAATTCCGCTCATATACTTATTTAACATGTATTCTTAAACCTTAATTTACACACACCTACTTTAAACATATAATTGTGGGTTACATATTGGATTATTACATTATTGATGTTCTTTTGTTAAAGGTAACAAGTAAAGGAAAGGGATAGTATATAATTTCAAATAAAAAAATGATGATAATAAAAATATAGATAAGTTTGGTTTCGTAGCCTCCTTAACCTAAGCAATTAAGCCCGAAAGGGTGCTTTAACACCTAATACCCTAAAGTTAATTGACTTGGGAGCTATTGGCCCAACGCTTGCTACATGGGGTGAGGAGAAAAGTTTAAGGGAATCAAACATTGTACTATCTACATATCAATATCTACGACCCAAGTTACTAAGCTGGTAGGGGTGTCTTAACATTTAATGCCCTAAGATCAACTGGTCTAGGAGTCATTAACTGAAAGCTCATTACATGGGTTAAAGATGCATGGTGTTTTAAATTATATGTATATATATTAAAAAAAATAAAAAAAGGAGAAGAAAAATAATAATCTCAACCTAAGAAAGTTAGTCTTAAACATTAGAACAAAAATTTTGTTTTCTTCCAAGAAAAGCCTCATAATTATGTGTTGATATATTGAGCATAAAAGAAAGTTTTATTAATATCTTGTTAACAGGTATTGAGCAGATATATAAATTTAATAAGAGTTTGTTTATCTAGATAGATTAATGGAAGTTGAATGATGAATACCTTGTTTTATGGAATTTACAAATTTCTTTTCTATTTTAGCACTTTGATTACTAGAGACTAGTAATAAGCTAGTTGGGAGGTGTAATTAATACTTAAAAGTGTATTTTTATCAATGTTTTATATCATCATTTTGCACTTGAAGTATCAATAACTCATTAATTAAAACATGTTTTATAATAATATATCTAATAATATAAGATACCTTTAATTTGTAGTAAATATTCATTTTAAATGCAAGCCTATCACATAAATAAAAGGATTGATTAATGAATTTAGGAACTGAAATTGAAAGGACAAAGAGATGGCAAAACTTAGAAAAGAGATGTCGGTGTAGTCCAAACCTGAATGTTGTTCGGTAATTGGGTGATATCTAGAGCTGTACATCTCAGATTTAGGTTTACTTTATATGGATAGAAAGATAAGACATAGGTCTACAATTTTCATATGGAGCCCAAGATCTAAAAAGGCCATTTTGAAGTCCAAATTATAGCGACAACAAAGAAGTTTGAATCTGTCTTGCAGCTCAAGCACTATTCAGTGTTTGGCCTATATCTGGAGTTCTAGACGTCCAAATGACATGAAAGTTTTACATGAGAAAGCTGAGATACTTTCCTACAACTTTCATGTTTTTAAGTGGCTCTAATTTTGACGTTATCAATGACGTTTTGGGCAGACAAGAGAAGATAAGGATTGTCACCAAGTCAAAAGTTGGTCAACCACTCATCAATTAGTCATCAAATCAATAATTTTCAATTTTGGCCTATAAAAAGAGGTATTTTCCATGTATTTAGGCATTTGGTTTCCAAATCAAGATCATGCTCTTACTTTCTCTCTGGATTTTAGTGTAATGTTTATGCTTTGCTTTCATTAATATCAAGTTTATGTCTTTCATTTCCTTTCATCTACTTAGCTAACTTTTATATTATTTATGTTCTTATTTTGTTTATTTATTTTTCTTTCTTTTATTATGTCTAGCTAAGTTTATTGTGTCAAGGTGAAAAGGTTACACTAATGGTGCAAGAATAAGTATAGTGTAAACTTAATATGGACTTTAATGTTTGATACTAACATGTTTTGTATTTGTTATCTTGTTCACTCTTTAATACTTTGCTTGTTAAATGACTAATCTTCATTATGTTGTATAACACATGGTACAACAAATGCTTGGCACTTTCATAGCTCATATTATATGGTATAACCGACACCTGAGCTATTAAAGGAACTTGATTTGTTATTAATATAAGTTATAATCATGAATGCTTGATGAGATTTACAAGTATTAGCATTAATTGAATAAGATGATTAATGTAATCATGTTAACAATCTATAATCAGATTGGAACCTCCTTTGTGTGTTGTTTCCAATTGAGTAATAAGAGTTTATACTATACTTGTTTGACATACCACTAGTGGAACCTCTAACCTTGACATTTGTTATTATCATTGTTTAATCCTTACATTAATATTTCATCTCAAAGTTCTCATCTTCTTCTTCTTTTTCTTTATGATTGTTGTTGTTGTTGTTGTTGTTGTTGTTGTTGTCATTATTATTGTTGTTGTATTATTGTTATTTATAATTTATACAATTAACATCTATGTGGTTCGACCTTGGTCTTGCCGGGTTATTTATTACTTCGACACTCCTGCACTTGGAAGAAGACATCAATCTTTTATTCTTGTCAGTGGTCACGTACATTAAATGATACACTTTGTAAGGTACCCTTATTATTTTTAGAAAATATGACCGAAGAAAATAATAAATCACTTCATAATGAGAATAATCATGTCAGAACACTTAAAAACCATATGAATCCTACAAGAACAAGTGCATCATCATGCATAATTTCCCCCCCTAATACATGTCATTTTAATTTTAAATCAGGCATTATTCAACTTTTACCTTCTTATTATGGCTTAAATCTACAAAATACATACTTACAGATAAAGTAATTTGAAGAAGTTTGTAACACCTAAAATAACTTAAATTATAGCATGAACATCATTAGATTATAACTTTTTCCTTTTTCATTCAAAGATAAAGCTAAAACATGGCTACAAAATTTGAGACCAAGTTCCATTTGTGCTTAGGATGAAATGCAACAATAATTTTTAAAGAAGTTTTTTCTATCTCACAGAACAAAATCTTTCAAAAAAATAAATCATCACTTTCACTCAAAAACCAGGAGAAACATTTTATCAGTGTTAGGATAAGTATCGAGACTTGCTTAATATTTGCGCTCATCATAGTTTTGAAACATAAAGATTCGTTTCACACTTTTATGAAGGATTAACACTTAAAGATAGGCAAATGGTGGAACTTTTGAAGATAAAGACCATGATAAAGCAATGGACTAGTTAAACTTGGTAGTTGAAAATGCTCAAAATTAGAATACCGCAGGTACTTATTAGGCACCGATTGAAACTTAACCTCATACATCTAGTGGAGGTATGTACAACCTTAAGGAAGATTATGACCTTCAAGCCAAGTTTATATTTTTAGCTAGAAAAGTGGAGGTACTATAATTAAAAAAGTGTGGTCAATTAAAATCTGTTTAAAACATTATATGTCAAATTTGTGAAACCAATGAACACTCAATCAATGATTGTCCACTTTTGTCTTGTTTTAGGAAATGCCTCCATAAACATGTACATGCTTTAAAAAGGTTTTCAAATGCTCAATCATAACCCATACTCACAAATATACAATCCTTGTTGGAAAAATCATTCAAATTCAATTGGAAGAGTGCTTACAATAATGCACAAACTTCATAGCCATCATTTAAAGCACACTATAATTTCAGAAATTATCAGGGATATGCACCTCTTTATACCCCAGCTCCTAAAAGAAATCTTGAGGAAATATTGCATGTATTCATTGAAAAGGAAGAGAATCATCACTCAAAATGCTCAAACCATGGCAAATCTAAAAGATACTCTTGCAAAATTCTCATCTGCTCTCAATTTTCAAAAGAAAGGTAAGTTTCTATCTCAACCACAATAAAATCCCAAGGGGCAATACAATGCAAATACAAATAGTTCTAAAAGCCACCACATGGATCAAGTTAAATCAGTTATCACTCTTTGTAGTGATAAGGTTATTGAAAAATCCATTCTTGAACCTTATGAGAAAGATGATGAGTCAATCTTTAAGGGTAAAGAGGGAGTTGAATTTGAACATTGTAAAGAAAAGACTCATTCTCTACCAGCACTTCCATTTCTTCATTTCATAACCAAATAAAGAAAAGTCAATCATAACTCTGAAATCTTTGAAACTTTCAAATAGATAAGGATCAATATACCTTTGCAAAGTACTATTAAACAATTACCTTTCTATGTTAAATTTTTGAAAGATCTAAGCACTGTGAAGAGAAAACTGAATGTGAAAAAGAAAGTCTTTTTAACCAAACAAGTAAGTGTCATTCTTCAAAACAATAATGCTTTGAAATATAAAGACAATAGTTATCCTACAATTTCTTACTTTATTAGAGAACATAATATTGAAAAAGCTTTACTTGATTTTGGAGTTAGTGTGAATTTACTTTTATATTTAGTATTTCAAAGTCTCAATCTAGGTGAGTTGAAACAAACTTCTATAACTCTCTTACTTGCTGATTAGATATATAAAATTTTCTAGAGGAATAGTTGAGGTTGTGTTAATATAAGTTGATAAATTCATTTAATAAGTTGGTAAATTCATTTATTATATGGATTTTATTGTCTTAGACATACAACTTGTTAAAGCATGTAATTCATTTTCTATTATTTTAGAACATTCATTTCTCGCAACTTCTAATACACTGATTATTGTAAGAATGGATGGATGAAGTTATCATTTGGAGACATAACATTGGAGATGAATTTTTTCAATATTTACAAGTAACCTGAAGATGATAGTAATTTATAAAAAATAGATCATTTTAAAGAATTAGTTTATGCTCAATTTCAATATACATTGGGTAAAACTAAGTTTGATGAATCTCAAGAATTGTAAATGATTTATTCTTAAAAAGAAATCAAGGACAAGAAAAGCACTGAAAATATTTATACGAATCATTTATCAAAATTAACAATAGATTTAACATCTAAAATCCCACCAATCGATGATTACTTTCTTGATGAATCCTTATTTTCTTTTAGTCCAATACCTTGGTTTACTAATCATATCAATTTTTTTTCTTTAAGAGATTTGCTAGCTCATTAGAGTACTCAAGATAAAAATAAGTTTTTGAATGAAGTGAAAAACTTTTACTAAGATGACCCTTAATTATTGAAATATTATTCTAATCAAACATTTTAAAGATGTATTCCTAACAATGAGGTAAGTAGTGTCATTAAATTTTATCATTCAGAGGCATGTGGTGGTTATTTTTTTATCAAAAAAGACAACTTGAAAAATTTTACAATGTGAATTTTTTTGGCTCACCATGTTTATAGATATGCATGCATTTTGCAAAACTAGTGAAAATTATCAAAAACTTGATAATGGTCAAAACGTTTTGCTTTATAATTTTTTACTTCATTTATTTCCTAAAAATCTAATATCAAGATGGAGAGAACCATTTATTAAGAAACATGTATATCCTCATAGCGCCCTTAATATAGAGAATCCAAAAAATGACAATGCTTTTAAGGTAAATGAACATCTTGGAAAGCTTACTTTAATAATTTTCTTAGTGAAAATGAATCCATTAGTTTTAATTATCCTATAGATAAAAGTTAATTATTTTGTTTTTCTCACATTGTTTTTGTGTTTTTTTTTTGTGAGACTTTTGTTTTGCTAGCCTCTCTCACCCCAGTCAAATGGTGGATAATGGTAATTAGTGACTCTTAAGTTGGTTATTTTAATTTCTCATGATAATTGATATTTATGTATATATTTATGCAATTATTTGCTCTTTCTCCCTTCTTTAAATCTCTTCTCCAATTCTTATTTCAAAATGGACATCATTCTAAAAAAAATTAAAAAGGTATTTTCGTGCTCTGCTTTAGAATGAGATTATAAAAATTTATTGCGTTAAGTGTATAAGATTGAGATTGTTAATAAATCATGGAATTTCTAAAAATATTCATCAGCAAATTAAAGCAAAGGTCCAATTATCAGGTGAGTCTTCCAATTCTTTCATTTCACACATGCTTGGAATAGATAAAAGCATTTTTGTAAAGAAACATCATGCAAAACAACTAGAAGTCTATCATAGATATACTAGATGGACTTGTAATACAACATGTCATTCTTTAGGAATGGTTTTTGTAAACCATAAAGATAAAATATAATTTATTAAGAATGGCCTGAGTAAGAGGTCATTAAATAATCTTCTATTGACTCTTAAGACGCATCATAATGGAGATGCACATCATGCAATTCATGATTTATAGCCATAATTCCATTAAGAACATGATTGAGATAGACTTGAGAATAGAATAATAGAAGACCCTGTTTGACAGTTTTTAAGAAAACTAGATAAGAAGCCTATCCTCAATCTATAAAAGGCATTTAAGTTGTTATTGGATATAAAACTAAGAGAAGATGTGAACCATAATCACAACTATGATTTAAGCCTTACTTTGTAAAAATTTATGTCTTTTGGTTTTATTAATAGCATAATATTTATATTTTGTTGTTTCTTATATTTGTTTAAATGTGTTTTAGGTTTGGTAATGTTTGTTGTTTTAGGTGATGTCTTTTATATTGTATCTTTCTACCGTAGAACATTAAGAACAATGTCTCATTTTAGTTAAGTTGAAAGGGTGGTAGTTAAAAAATAATAAAATAATAACTAACTAACTACTTTTGTTTTTAATAAAACCATTTAACAAAATTCTTATTAATAGGATGGCATGGTAAAGGAGAATTTTATTGACTCTTAAAACGCATCTTAGTAAATATTTTTCAATGGTTATTTGTAATATTCATAACAAAGTCTATCAAAATACTTCTTGAAATATTCATGTTTACAAACTCTTACTTTGTTATCACTTGATTCTGCTCATATACTCATTTAACAAGTATTCTTAAATCTTCATTTTTATACACATATTTAACATATGATTGTGGGTTGCATATTATATTATTATATTATTTATGTTTTTTTGTTAAAGGTAACAACTAAGAGAAATGGATAGTATATAATTTACAAAAAAAATAGAAAAAAATGATAATAAGTGTAATTAAATGAATAAAAAAATATATATAAGTTTCGTTTTATAGCCTACCTAACCTAAGTAATTAGGCCCGAAAGGGGTGTTTTAACACCTAATATCCTAAAGTCAACTAACTTGGAAGCTATTGATTCAATGTTTGTTACAATGGTTAAAGAGAAAAGCTTAAAGGAATCAAACATTGCACTATTTACGTATTAGTATCTACAACCCGAGTTATTACACTCGAAGAGATGTCTCAACACCTAATGTTCTAAAACCAACTGGCTTGGAAATCATTGTACATAAGTTAAAAATGCATTGTGTTCTAAGTTATATGTATATATATTAAAAAAAAAAAGATAATAATCTCAATCCAATAAAGTTAACCTTAAACATTAGAACATAATATTCTTTTCTTCTAATAAAAGCCCCACTATCTATGTTTTCATACATTAAGCACGTAAAAAGAAAGGTTTACTAATATTTTATTTAAGAGGTACTGAGCAGATATATAAAGCTAATGAGAGTTTGTTTATCTAAATAGATTAATAGAAGTTAAATGATAAATGCCTTACTTTTATGGAACTTGCAATTCATTTTTCTATTTTAATGCTTTGATTATTAGGGACCAGTAATAAGCTAATTGAGGGATATGATTAGTACTTAAATCTTGTATAAAACTTTGTTTCTTTTTTCTTCTTCTTTTGTTTTCTTTTTCCATTTATTCTATTCCTACATGTGCAAGAGAGTGTTGTCACGTACATCAAGTGGTAGACTTTGTAGAGTATCCTCATCATTTTTAGAAAATATGGCTGAAAAAGATAATCAATCACTTCATAATGAGAATAACCGTGCTAGAACACTTAAACACCATATGAATCCCACAAGAACAAGTGCACCATCATGTATAGTTTTTCCTCCCGATGCATCTTATTTTAATTTTAAACCAGGTATTATTCAACTTTTACCTTCTTTTCATGGTTTTGAATTGGAAAATTCATACTTACATTTAAGGGAATTTGAGGAGCTCTGCAACACATATAATCATTTAAATTGTAGCATGAACATCAACAGATTAAAGCTTTTTCCTTTTTCATTAAAAGATAAAGCTAAAGCATGGCTACAAAATCTAAGACCAGGATCCATTCGTGCTTGAGATGAAATGCAACAACAGTTTTTAAAGAAGTTTTTCCCATCTCATAGAACAAACTCTTTCAAAGGACAAATCATCACTTTCACTCAAAAACCAGGAGAAACATTTTACCAATGTTGGGATAGGTATTGAGACTTACTTAGTACTTGCCCTCATCATGGTTTTGAAACATGGAGATTAGTTTCACATTTTTATGAAGGGTTAACACCTAAAGATAGGCAAATGGTTGAATTGATGTGCAATGGAACTTTTGAAGATAAAGACCCTGATAAAGCAATGGAGTACTTAGACTTGTTAGCTGAAAATGCTCAAAATTAGAACACTGCGGAAAGATCATGACCTTCAACTCAAGTTTGCCTCTTTAGCTAGAAACATCGAGGCACTAAAATTAAAAAAGAGTGGTTAATTAAAATCTATTGAAAACATTGCATGTCAAATATGTGAAACAAATGAACACTCAACCGATAACTGTCCAACCTTGCCTTCTTTTAAGGAATGTCTCCATGAACAAGCTCATACTTTAAACAGTTTTCAAAGGGCCAACTGACACGAAAAAAAGATTGATGTCTTCTCCCAAGTGCAGGAGTGTCGAAGTAATAAATAACGCGGCAAGATCGGGGTCGAACCACAAGGAGGTTATTGTACAAATTATAAATAACAATAATAAAACAAACAACAATAACAACAACAATAATAATTATTATAATACTAATAATAATAATAATAATAATAATAAAGAAGATGAGAACTTTGAGATGAAATATTAAAGTAAGGATTATCAATGATAATAACAAATGTCAAGGTTAGAGGTTCCACTAATGGTATGTCAAACCAGTATAGTATAAACTCTTAGTATTCAATTGAAAACCACACATAAAGGAGGTTTCAATTAGATTATAGATTGTTAACATGATTACATTAGTCATCTTATTCAATTAATGCTAATACTTGTAAATTTCGTCAAGCATGCATGATTATAACTTATGTTAACAACAAATCAAGTTCCTTTCATAGCTCAAGTGCGGTTATACCATATATTATGGGCTATGAAAGTGTCAAGCATTTATTGTACCAAGTGTTATACAACATAAATCAAGATTAATCATTTAACAAGCAAAGTATTAAAGAGTGAACAAGATAACAAATATAAAACATGTTAGTATTAAACATTAAAGTCCATATTAAGTTTATACCATACTTATTCTTACACCATTAGTGT
>SRLM01000669.1:398809-473839 GCA_015708895.1 Populus ilicifolia
CACATCTAGCACGGTAAATTTTTGTAATCGCATTCTGAGGCAGAGCGGGAAAATACTTTTTCAATTTTGCAAGATTAGTGTCCATTTTCAAATGAGAATTAGAAAAGATATTTAAAAAAATTACACAAATATATATACAAATATTAGTTATTATGGAAAACTAAAAGAACCGACTTAAGTCACGGAGTACCGTTATCCGCCATTTGACCGGGGTGAGAGAAATTAGCAAAAATCACTAAAAAAAAACACAAAAACAATGTGAGAGAAATAAAATAATCAACCTTTATCTATAAGATCATTCAAACTAGTTGATTTATTTTCACTAGGAAAATTATCAAAGTAAGCTTTCAAACGATGTTCATTTTCCTTAAAATCATTGTCATTCATTGAATTCTCAATATCATAGGCCCCATAAGAATTCCTTCATCTTGGTCTTAGCTCTCTAGGGAATGTATAGAGTTGAGAATTATAAAATAAAACTTTTTTACCAGTATCAACTTTTTGATAATTTTCACAAGTTTTGTAGAATGCATGCGTGTCTTTGAATATGGTGGGCCAATAAAATCTATTTTGAAAGATTTTTGCAGCAGTCTTATTTGACGAGAAATTACTTCCACATGCATCAGAATGACAAAGTTTAATGACTACTTACCTTATTATCAGGAATGAATCTTTGAAATATTTGATCAGGACAACATTTGAATAAGTTAGAGTCATCACCATAAAAGTTCTTCACTTCGTTCAAAAACTTTTCTTTATCTTAGGTACTCCAATCAGCTGGCAAATCTTCTAAAGCAAGAAAATTGATATTTTTATGATACCAAGGCATTGGATTAAGAGAAAGTAAGGATTCGTTAGGAAAGTAATCATCGATTGGTGTGATGTCAAATGTCAAATCTGTTATCACTGTTGACAAAAGATTCACATCATCATTTTTTATGCTTTTTTCATCCATGATTTCTTCCTCAAAATAGATTATTTGCAAATCTTCAGATTCATCCAACTTATTTTTACTTAAAGTAGACTCAAGTTGATTATAAACTAATTCATCAATATGATCTACTTCTTGTAAATCATTATCATCTCTAGGTTGCTTGCAAATGTTGAAAATATTCATCTCCAATGTCATGTTTCCAAATGATAGCTTCATCGGTCCATTCCTACAATTAATCAATGCGTTAGAAGTTGCAAGAAACGGACGTCCTAAAATAATAGGAAATGAATTACATGTCTCAACAGGTTGTGTGTTCAAGACAACAAAATCCACAGGATAAATGAATTTATCGACTTGTACTAACACATCTTCAATTATTCCTCTAGGCACTTTCACAAATCTATCAGCAAGTAAAAGAGTTATAGAAGTTGGTTTTAACTCACCTAGATTAAGACTCTGAAAAACTGAATATGGAAGTAAATTCACACTAGCTCCAAGATCAAGTAAGGCTCTTTCAATTTTATGCTCTCCAATAAAGCAAGAAATTGTAGGACAACCAGGGTCTTTATATTTCAAAGTATTATTGTTCTGAAGAATAGCACTTACTTGTTCGGCTAGAAAGGCTTTCTTTTTCACATTCAGTTTCCTCTTCATAGTGCATAGATCTTTCAAAAATTTAGCATAGGAAGGAATCTGTTTAATAGCATCCAGCAAAGGTATATTGATTCTTACCTGTTTGAAAGTTTCAAAAATTTCAGAGTTGTGATTGACTCTTTTTTGTTTGGTCATGGCCTGAGAAAATGCAAGTGCTGGTGAAGAATCAGTTTTTTCTTTGCAATTTTCAGGTTCAACCTCTTCCTTACCCTCAGAGATTGACTCATCATCTTTCTCATAAGGTTCAAGAGAGGGTTTTTCAATAACCTTACCAATGCGAAGACTGGTGACTGATTTGACTTGATCCATGTGTTGGCTTCCAGAACTACTTGCATTTGCATTGTATTACCCCTTGGGATTTTGTTGTGGTTGAGATGGAAACTTACCTTTCTCTTGGAAACTAAAAGCAGATGTTAATTTTGCAAGAGTATCTTTAAAATCTGTCATGTTTTGAGCAAGTTGAATATTGATTGTCTCTTGCTTTTCAATGAATGCATGCAATATTTCCTCAAGATTTCTTTTAAGAGGTGAAGCATAAGGAGATGCATATCCATGAGAATTTTGAAAATTATGGTGTGCTTGGAATGGTGGTTGTGAAGTTTATGCATCACTCTTCCAGCTAAAATTTGGATGGTTTCTCCAACCAGGATTGTATGTTTGTGAGTATGGGTTCTGGTTGGCCCTTTGAAAACTGTTTAAAGCATAAGCTTGTTCATGGAGACATTCCTTAAAAAAAGGCAAGGTTGGACAGTTATCGATTGAGTGTTTATTTGTTTCACATATTTGACATGCAATATTTTCAACAGATTTTAATTGACCACTCTTTTTCAATTTTAGTGCCTCGACTTTTCTAACTAAAGATGCAAACTTGGCTTGAAGGTCATGATCTTCCCTAATGTTGTACATACCTTCACTAGATGTATGAAGTTGAGTTTTACTCGGTGCCTCATAAGTACCCACAGTGTCCTAATTTTGAGCATTTTCAACTAACAAGTCTAAGTACTTCAGTGCTTCATCAGGGTCTTTGTCTTCAAAAGTTCCATTGCACATCAATTCAACCATTTGTCTATTTTTAGGTGTTAACCATTCATAAAAATATGAAACCAATCTCCATGTTTCAAAACCATGATGAGGGCAAGTACTAAGCAAGTCTCGATACCTATCCCAACATTAGTAAAATGTTTCTCCTGGATTTTGAGTGAAAGTGATGATTTGTCTTTTGAAAGAGTTTGTTCTATGAGATGGGAAAAACTTCTTTAAAAACTATTGTTACATTTTATCCCAAACACGAATGGATCCTGGTCTCAAATTTTGTAGCCATGTTTTAGCTTTATCTTTTAATGAAAAAGGAAAAAGCTTTAATCTGATAGTGTTCATGCTACAATTTAGATTATTATATATGTTGCAAACCTCCTCAAATTCCCTTAAATGCAAGTATGGATTTTCCAATTCTAAACCATGAAAAGAAGGTAAAAGTTGAATAATGTCTGGCTTAAAATTAAAATGAGATGCATCGGGAGGAAAAATTATGCATGATGGTGCACTTATTCTTGTTGAATTCATATGGTCTCTAAGTGTTCTAGCACGATTATTCTCATTATTCTCATTATGAAGAGATTGATTATCTTCTTCAACTATATTTTCTAAAAATAATGAGGATACCCTACAAAGTCTACCACTTGATGTACGTGACCACACTCTCATGCACGTGCAGGAATAGAATAAAAGGAAAAGGAAAACCAAAGAAGAAGAAATAAGAGAAAAGAAAAAAAGTTATATACAAGAAAAGTGAAAAGTGAAAAGTGAAAATAAATATTATAATTTATACAAAACTTACCTCCCTGGCAACGGTGCTAAAAACTTGACACGACAAAAAGATTGATGTCTTCTCCTAAGTGCAGGAGTGTCGAAGTAATAAATAACCCGGCAAGACCGGGGTCGAACCATAGGGAGGTTATTGTACAAATTATAAATAACAATAATAAAACAACAACAATAACAACAATAATAGCAATAATAATTATTATTATTATTATAATAAAAAAAAAACATGAGAACTTTGAGATGAAATATTAAAGTAAGGATTAACAATGATAATAACAAATGTTAAGGTTAGAGGTTCCACTAATGGTATGTCAAACAAGTATAGTATAAACTCTTATTGTTCAATTGGAAACCACACATAAAGGAGGTTCCAATCAGATTATAGATTGTTAACATGATTACATTAGTCATCTTATTCAATTAATGCTAATACTTGTAAATTTCGTCAAGCATTCATGATTATAACTTATGTTAACAACAAATCAAGTTCCTTTCATAGCTCAGGTGTCGGTTATACCATACAGTATGGGCTATGAAAGTGCCAAGCATTTGTTGTACCAATTGTTATACAACATAAATCAAGATTAATCATTTAACAAGCAAAGTATTAAAGAGTGAACAAGATAACAAATATAAAACATGTTACTATCAAACATTAAAGTTCATATTAAGTTTATATCATCCTTATTCTTACACCATTAATGTAACCTTTTCACCTTGACATAATTAACTTAGCTAGACATAATGAAAGAAAGAAAAATAAATAAACAAAATAAAAACAAAAATAAGATGAAAGTTAACTAAGTAAATGAAAGGAAATGAAAGGCATAAACTTGATATTAATAAAAGCAAAGCATAAACATTACAAAAAATACAAAGAGAGAAAGGAAGAGCATGATCTTGATCTAGAAACCAAGATGCCTAAATGCATGGCAAATGCCTCCTTTTATAGGCCAAAATTGAGAACTATTGATTTGATGACTAATTGATGAGTAGGTAGCCAACCCTTGACTTGGTGACAATCTTTATCTTCTCTTGTCTGCACGAAACATCATTGATAACGTCAAAATTGGAGCCACTTGAAAACATGAAAGTTGTAGGCAATTGTCTTAGCTATCTTGTGTAAAAAAGTCAGCTTATTTGGACTTTTAAAACTCCAAATATGACTAAAATACTGAACAGTGCTCGGGCTGGAGGACAGATTCGGGCTTCTTTGTTGTTGCTACAATTTGGACTTCAAAATGGCCTTTTCAGATCTTGGGTTCCATATAAAAGTTGTAGGCCTATGTCTTACCTTTCCATCCATATAAAGTAGACCTAAATCTGAGATGTATAGCTCCAGATATAACTCAATTACCGAACAATGTTCCGGTTTGGATTGCACCGACATCTCTTTTCTAAGTTTGATCATCTCTTTGCCTTTGCAATTGAAGCTCTTAAAGTCATTGATCATTCCTTTCATTTATGTGATAGGCCTGCATTTAAAATGGACATTTACCACAAATTAAAGGTATCTTATATTATTAGATAGATTATTATAAAACGTACTTTAGTTAAGGAGTTATTGATACTTCAAGTGCAAAATGATGATATAAAACCATGATAAAAATGCACTTTTGAGTACTAATCACCAATCATAACCCATACTCATAAACATACAACTCTGGTTGGAGAAATCACCCAAATTTTAGTTGGAAGAGTGAGAACAACAATGCACAAACTTCACAACCACCATTTCAAGCACACCACAAGTTCCAAAATTCTCATGGATATGCACCTTCTTATGCTCCACCTCCTACAAGAAATTTTGAGGAAAATTTGTATGCATTTATTGAAAAGCAAGAGATAATCAACACATTTGCCTTAAATGCATTTAGCATCTTGGTTTCAGATCAAGTTTGGAAGAGATTATTACCGAAAAAGTTTTATTTTTCTCCTAAAAATGAGTATTTGAGATTGGATGACAATGGCTTCAAATCAACTTTGGGTGGTTGAACACTTGAAAGTATGGACTTAATTGATCGTGGTGGCAATTCCTCAACTTGCGGCCTCCAATTACTTGTCTTTAATTCTTCCTGGAAATAAATAATTTGCAAATCATCAGATTCATCAATCTCAATTTTACTAGAAGTGGTTGGAAATTGATCATGAATTAATTTTTTAGTAAAGTCCACTTTCTATAAATCATTATCATCTCTAAGTTGCTTGCAAATGTTGAAAATATTCATCTCCAATGTCATGTTTCCAAATGATAGCTTCATCAGTCCATTTCTACAATTAATCAATGCGTTAGAAGTTGCAAGAAATGGACGTTCTAAAATAATAGGAAATGAATTACATACTTCAACAGGTTGTGTGTTCAAGACAATAAAATCCACAAGATAAATGAATTTATCAACTTGTACTGACACATCTTCAATTATTTCTCTAGGCACTTTTATAGATCTATCAACAAGTAAAAGAGTTATAGAAGTTGGTTTTAACTCTAGATTGAGACTCTAAAAAACTGAATATGGAAGTAAATTCACACTAGCACCGAGATCAAGTAAGACTCTTTCAATTTTATGCTCTCCAATAAAGTAAGAAATTGTAGGACAACCAGGGTCTTTATATTTCAAAGCATTATTATTCTGAAGAATAGCACTTACTTGTTCGGCTAGAAAGGCTTTTTTTTCACATTCAGTTTTCTCTTTACAATGTATAGATCTTTCAAAAATTTAGCATAGGAAGGAACCTGTTTAATAGCATCCAGCAAATGTATAGTAATTTTTACCTGTTTGAAAGTTTCAAAAATTTCAGAGTTGTGATTGACTCTTCTTTATTTGGTCATGGCTTGAGGAAATGGAAATACTGGCGGAGAATCAGTCTTTTCTTTGTAATTTTCTAATTCAACCCCTTCTTTACCCTCAGAGATTAACTCATCATCTTTTTTATAAGGTTCAAGAGAGGGTTTTTCCATAACCTTACCACTATGAAGAGTAGTGACTGATTTGACTTAATCCATGTGTTGGCTTCCAGAACTACTTGCATTTGCATTGTATTGCCTCAACTTTTCTAGCTAAAGATGCAAACTTGGCTTGAAGGTCATGATCTTCCTTAAGGTTGTACATACCACTACTAGATGTATGAGGTTGAGTTTTACTCAATGCCTTATAAGTACCCGCGATGTCCTAATTTTGAGCATTTTCAGCTAACAAGTCTAAGTACTTCATTGCTTCATCAGGATCTTTATCTTTAAAAGTTCCATTGCAAATCAATTCAACCATTTGCCTATCTTTAGGTGTTAACCTTTCATAAAAATATGGAACCAATCTCCATGTTTCAACACCATGATGAGGGTAAGTACTAAGCAAGTCTTAATACCTATCCCAACATTGGTAAAATGTTTCTCCAGGTTTTGAGTGAAAGTGGTGATTTGTCTTTTGAAAGAGTTTGTTCTCTGAGATGGAAAAAAACTTCTTTAAAAACTATCGTTGCATTTCATCCTAAGCACAAATGGATCCTGGTCTTAAATTTTATAGCCATGTTTTAACTTTATCTTTCAATAAAAAAAGGAAAAAACTTTAATCTAGTGGTGTTCATGCTACAATTTAAATTATTATATATATTGCAGACTTCCTCAAATTCCCTTAAATGCAAATATGGATTTTCCAATTCTAAGCGATGAAAAAAAGGTAAAAGTTGAATAATATCTAGCTTAAAATTAAAATAAGATGTATCGAGAGAAAAAACTATGCATGATGGTACACTTATTCTTATGAGATTCATGTGGTTTCTAAGTGTTATAGCACGGTTATTCTCATTATTCTCATTATGAAGTGATTCATTCTCTTCTTCGATCATATTTTCTGAAAATGATGAAGATACCCTACAAAGTCTACCATTTGATGTACGTGACCACACTCTCATACACATGTAGAAATAAAATAAAAGAAAAAAGAAAATAAAAGAAGAAAAAACAAGAGATAAAAAACAAAGTTATATACAAGAAGAGTGAAAAGAGAAAATAAAATAAATATTATAATTTATACAGGAACTTACCTCCTCGTCAACAGCATCAAAAACTTGACACAACTAAAAGATTGATGTCTTCTCCCAAGTGTGGGAGTGTTGAAGTAATAAATAACCTAGCAAGACCAGAGTCGAACCACAAGAAGGTTAATTGTAAAAATTATAGATGACAACAACAACTATAATAACAACAACAATAATAACAATAACAACAACAACAATAATAATAAAGAAAAAGAAGGAGAAGAAGAAGAGAACTTCAAGATGAAATATCAATGTAAAGATTAAACAATGATAATAACAAATGTCAAGGTTAGATGGTCCACTAATGATATGTCAAACAAGTATACTATAAACTCTTATTATTCAATTGGAAACTACATACAAAAGAGGTTCCAATCTAATTATAGATTGTTAACATGATTACATTAGTCATGTTATTCGATTAATGTTAATACTTGTAAATCCCGTCAAGCATTCATGATTATAACTTATATTAACAACAAATCAAGTTTCTTGTATAGCTTAGGTGTCAATTATACCATATAGTATAGGCTATGAAGGTGTCAAGCATTTGTTGTACCAAGTGTTATACAACATAAATCAAGATTAGTCATTTAACAAAAAAGTATTAAAGAGTGAACAACATAACAAATACAAAACATGTTAGTATCAAACATTAAAGTACATAT
Source organism: Populus ilicifolia (assembly GCA_015708895.1). Taxonomy (NCBI): domain Eukaryota; kingdom Viridiplantae; phylum Streptophyta; class Magnoliopsida; order Malpighiales; family Salicaceae; genus Populus; species Populus ilicifolia. The sequence goes on from SRLM01000669.1 coordinate 406,925, forward strand.
TAAGTTTACACTATACTTATTCTTACACCATTAGTGTAACCTTTTCACCTTGACATAAACTTAACTAGACATAATGAAAGAAAGAAAAATAAATACATAAAATAAAAACATAAATAAGATAAAAGTTAACTATATAAATGAAAGGTATAAACTTGATATTAATGAAAGCAAAGCATAAACATTACAAAAAATACAAAGAGCAAAAGCAAGAACATGATCTTGATCTGGAAACTAAGATGCGTAAATGCATAGCAAATGCCTCCTTTTATAGGCTAAAATTAGGAACTATTGATTTGATAACTAATTGATGAGCAAGTGGCTAACTCTTAACTTGGTGACAATCCTTATCTTCTTTTGTCTGCCCAAAACATCATTGATAACGTCAAAATTGGAACCACTTGAAAACATGAAAGTTATAGGAAATTATCTCAGCTTTCTTATGTAAAACATTCAGATCATTTTGATTTCTAAAACTCCAGATATGGCTAAAATACTGAACAGTGCTCGGGCTGGAGGATAGATTCGGACTTCTTTGTTGTTGCTCTAATTTGAACTTGAAAATGACCTTTTTAGATCTTAGGCTCCATATGAAAGTTGTAGGTCTATATCTTACCTGTCCATTCATATAAAGTAGATTTAAATATGAGATATACACCTCTAGATATGATCCAATTACTGAATAGTGTTCTGGTTTGGACTACACCAACATCTTTTTTCTAAGTTTGGTCATCTCTTTGCCCTTTCAATTTCAATTTTTAAATTCATCAATCAATCCTTTCATTTATGTGATACGCCTGCATTTAAAATGAATATTTATCATAAATTAATGGTATCTTATATTATTAGATATATTATTATGAAACATGCTTTAGTTAAGGAATTATTGATACTTCAAGTGCAAAATGATGATATAAGACCTTGATAAAAATACATTTTTAAGTATCAATCAATAAGATACCTTTAATTTATGGTAAATATTCATCTTAAATACAGACCTATCATGTAAATTAAATGATTAATTGATGAGTTCAACTACTGAAATTGAGAAAACAAAGAGAAGATAAAGTTTAGAAAAGAAATGTTAGTTTAGTCAAAATTGGAACTCTATTAAGTTATTGGGTTATATATGGAGCTGTAGAACTTGAATTTAATTGAAATGTTAAGACATATGCCTAAAACATTCATAGGAATGCAAGACTCAATTATGTTGTTTAGAAGTCCAACTCTAAACAACAATAGAGAAATCAGAATATATCTTGCAACCCAGACACTATTCAGTGTTCAACCCATATCTTGAATTCTCGAAATCCAAATGACTCAATTTTTTTTATTGAAAATATGAGATAATTTTCTAAAACTTTCATGATTCAAGTTTGTTCAAATTTTGATGTTAACAATGATATTTTGTCCAAACAAGAAGATAAGGATTGTCATCAAGTCAAGATATAACCACCCACTCAACAATTAGTCAACAAATCAATAGTTTTTAATTTTAGCCTATAAATAAAGACATTTGTCATGCATTTAGGCATCTTGATTTTTAGATCAAGATCATGTTATTGCTCTCTCTTTATTATAATGCTTAAATTTTACTTATATTAATTTCTTATTTATAATTCTCATTTTCTTTCCTTTACTTAGTTAATTTTTATCTTATTCATGTTCTTATCTTGTTTATTTAAGTTTCTCTTTTTTTATTATGTTTGGTTAAGTTTATTATTTCAAGGTGAAAAGGTTATACTAATTGTGTAAGAATAAGTATAATGTAAACTCAACATAGACTTTAATGTTTGTTACTAACATGTTTTGTATTTATTATCTTGTTCACTCTTAATATTTTACTTGTTAAATGGTTAATCTAGATTTATATTGTATAATACTTGATATAACAAATACTTGGCACTTTCATAGCCCCACGGTATGGTATAACTGACACTTGTGTTATGAAAGGAATTTAATTTGTTGTTAACATAAGTTAAAATAATGAATATCTTACAACATTTATAAGTATTAGCATTATTTGAATAAGATAACTAATGTAATCATGTTAACCATTTATAATCCGATTAGAATTTTTTTTGTGTGTAGTTTTCAGTTGAGTAATAACAGGAGTTTATATTATACTTATTTGAAATACCGTTAGTGGATAATCTAACCTTGATATATTATTGTTATTGTTAATCTTCATATTATTCTTACATCTAAAAGTCCTCTTTAACTTATTAGTATTGTTGTTGTTATTTATACAAGTAACCTTCTTATGATTCAATACTAGTCTTGCCGAGTTATTTATTACTTTGACACTCCTACACTTGAAAGAAGATATCAATATTTTAGTTGTGTCATAGAGTGCTATAATGAAATTACTATTTTTATCCTTGAGTGCAAAAAAAATGGTGACTTTGGTTGTGAGGGTGCTTTGGTTTTTTTCTCTGGCTCATTGGTCATTAAAATATTGTTTGGAGGTATCTAAGTCTTTTCTATATTTTTCACATTAAAAATATTTTTTTACCTTTAGGATTAAAAAAATATTGGACTATAGGGCATCACTTTTTTGGTTTTTCAATTCTTCATTTATAGTAAAAATATGAATCTGACATATATATATATATANNNTATATATATATATATATATTTGTTCAAGTCAGTCAGATAACATATTTTTTAAATATTAAAAAATAACATATTAAATCAACTCTGATGAACTCCAAATCTATCATATAAGTCATAAGATTTTGATGATTCTAAACAAAGCAAATAATTTTTTTTATTAAACATAATACTCAATTAACCTAATAATGAAGGACAAAATTAAAAATAAAATTCAACAAAACAAATGAGTCAAGTGAACCCTGATTAACCTGTAAAACCTTATTCATGATATTGGAATAACCATGTAGAAAGCAAATTAAAAAAAATAAAGCTTAATTCTCAATCAATCTAATATTGAAAGGTGAAAATTAAAAAAAATAATTGAAAATGACACAAAAAAAAACACACGAGTTAACCAACAAAACTCATACCTCGAGTCATGAGACTGAGATAACTTTATAAAAATCAAACTGAAATAAATTATGAAACTTCATTCTCAATCAACTTAATATTAAACGATAAAATTAAAAAATTCTCAACTAGAAAAAAAAAACCTAATTTAAATGACCTAACTGGTGATCTAGATCATAAAACTATAATAATCTTATAGAAAGTTTATATTGATAATATAAAAAATAAATATATTTTGTAGTAAAAAGTAATTCAATCCTTTTTCAAGGAGAATTATTTTTTTCCATGTAACATGCTAATAATGGGATGTATTTTTTCAATCATTTGAAAAAAGTAGATTTAGTTTTGGTTATCATGCAAACTAGTTTGAAAACTAGATTGATGTGTACGTTATGTTGTGAATTAGATTAAATTTATTTTATATTTAAAATAATATTTAGATATTGTTAATATGAGTTAGACAATATATTTTTTAAATATTAAAATGATAACATATTATGAGCCCGTTTGGCTCTACGGCTGCAGCTATGTTTTTATTTAAAACGCAGTTACAGGTGTTTGGTTAAAGAAAATGAAAGTATATTATTCACTGGATTTATCTCTTTTCTGCGTTAAAAATACAGAATTTGAAAAGTAAGAATTATTTGTTTTTTCACTATTCACGCAATTGTATTGTTCATTTAACAATGCAATTACGTGAACAGTGCAATTCTCTTGCACTGTTCACTTGCATTGCGTGGACATAATATATATATATATATATATAGTATTAATTTTTTTAATAATTTTTATTAAAAAAAACTAGTTTAGGATGAATTTTATTAATGATAATATTTTATTTAATTTTATTACATATTAAAAAAATTATAAAAACTATAGTTCTTGTTAGATATATATAATAGCAATAATTAAATCCATAATATTTAAATTAAAAATCATTAATATTAATATATATTTTTTAAATTATTTTATAACCTCAATTTCAAAAGCATTCTTAACCAAACACATTAAATTATTATTTTTTTCATCCTCAATTTCAACCACAAATTTAATCAAACACCTATTTTTTCAAATCAATTTCAACTAAAAATATTTTTTATAAAATAATTTTTTTCAAACCATAACTATAATATCAAACACACTCTATATCAACTCTAATAAACTCCAAATCTATTATTTAAATCGTGAGACTTTGATAACTCTAAAAACAACAAATATCTTTTTTTATTATTATTAAACTAAATACTTAGTCAACTCAATAAAAAATAACAAAATAAAATTCAATAAAAAAATGAGTCAAATAAACCCTAATTAACATACCAAACTTGGTTTAGATGGCATTCAAGGGTTTTTTTTCACATAGGTTTTTTAGGTAATTATTAATGTCATAAAAGGTATTTTTATATTTTTACATTAATTTTTTTAATTTTAATTAAAATTATTGTTTCATGCTTGGCTCATCCTAGCTAGTTGGTGGTTTTTTTTGTCATTTAGACATTGCATTCGATATCACTCTATTGTCAAACCTGACCTTTTATATTTATTTTAGATGCTAATTAATTTTTTTCTTTTTAATTATTTTTTTTTCACTTTTATTTTTTAAATTATTTTTTTAGATTCATCTTTCGACATTTGATTTGTTGAGAATTTAATTTCATACAATTTTATAATTCTGCATCAATTTTTTTAAAATTGGTTTTGTAATTATTTTCAATTTTTTTTCTATTAGTTTATTTTAATATCATGATCTAGGTCACAGATTTTATATTTTTTTTAATATATATTTTTTTAATTATTTATGTTTGATTCTCAATATATTATTCTAATTCATCAATAAATTTATACACACACAAATAAATTTTATTTTTAAAATAAAAAATATTTATTTTTTTAATTTTATTTTTTATATTTTGGTCTTGTGTAATTTTTTTAGGATGTAAATTTATTTAATTTATTTTTAATTTTTCATTCACAGGTTTTTTATTGTGGGTTTATTTTTTATTGATTTAAATAAATTAATTAAATTAAAATATTTAGATAAATATCTTATTTATTTTATATGATTAAACATTTTAATTTATATTTTAATTTTAATTTTTTAGTTATTATATTTTAACCTTTTTTTATATGAAATAAGTATCAAAATAACTTGTATACGGACTCTTTACATATATATATATATACACACACGCTAAAATGAAAAAAGAGTCCGTCTATCTGCGCCCACAAATTAAGTCGGAAAAAATTAAGACAGGGAAACGAAAACAAGAGAGCAGAGAACCCTAGGAGGAGGAGGAACAAGCAAAATTCCCATTAACCAGCACCCGAAAACCCTAATTAAGTCCTTCCTTCCTTCAACAAGACCCAATAAACTGCATTATTATCATTATCTAATTTTGTAGACAGATAGAGATTGTGAATGGAGGCAATACCGCACCCAATACCGCGAACTGTTGAGGAAGTTTTTAGTGATTTTAAAGGAAGACGCTCTGGTTTAATCAAGGCTCTCACTACCGGTTCGTTTTTTTTTTTAATTATTCTTTTTGAACTAATTTAGCTTCTTTTTTATGCTTTATCTCTATATTTGCTTAGTGGGTTTGGTTTGTTTGTTTCTTTTTTTAATTCACTCTAGGGTTTGCTTGTTTGTTTTCTGCAGATGTTGAGAAGTTTTACCAGCAGTGTGACCCTGGTGGGTTTCTCTCTCTTATTAATTTTCTTTATTTTGAAGTTATGAATGTTTTACGTGAATTTTGTTATTTTAAGGTGTTTTTGATGGTTTAGAGTATCAATTTTTCATTTTTCGAATTTGGGTATGTTTGAGTTGAGGATGTCATAACCTTTGTCTCTTTCTTGCTGTTGCTGTGTTATTAAGCTATGTTTTCACTGCCTTAATACCCCACTAACCGCTGAGTGATTTTGTGAGAAGTGAAAGTACTTTGTTAATTGTGCTTACTATGGTTTTGATTTTAACACAATACAGTTGTTGTATTTTTCAGTGATTTTTTCCAGTCTATCTTCCTAGTTGTTTCTTATTCGCAAATGAATGTTTCATGTATAGAAATCTCAAAATCAGATCAGCTGATGCATGCTGTGACTGCAAACTTCACTGCTTATGTCTGCGTAATCTGATATAATCCCCATTCTCTGGTGTTTTAAAGTGGCCCATGACTTCCTTTAGTTCAATAGTTTCTGCTAATTGACATCTGTTGTTCACTTATACTGCTGCAAGCCTGACATGGGACTACTTTCTTAGACAAATTAATTATTGATCATGTTATGTTTACTATATTTGCAATAATCACCTTAAATACAGATTGCAGAGCTTTACAATTCAGTTTAAAATCACAGTGAGAAATGTGCTATTTCATTATTTCACCTTTTTGAGAAAACTTACCATTTGGGAATTTAAGACATCCATGTGCATGGGTGATTGTTCTCAGGCTTTAGCTTGCTCTGCTTTTGGACTGAATTAAAGAAGCTATGCGTATAGACCCTGGAAATAATTATCATAGCATGTGCACGTGTGTGCTCATGTTTGTCTATATATATATCTATATATATATATATATATCATGGAAAGTTCTGGGCGAGAAAGTGTTTGTTTGTATCATTGTCTCAAAAGAAAGAATTAAGCCATATCTTTTTTTATTGATGCAATGTTCTGCTTATCTTAAGTTGCAGGAATTTCAACTATGATAATTTACAGCTTCTTCTGTGTGCTTTGTGTAATGAAATGCTTTTCAAGTAGCAGTCTTATTGCATTTTATTTATATTTATTTGATTCTTTTTAGTCAGATTGGGGAAGATATCTCTAACTTGAACTTTAAAAGAAGGTTGGAGGTCAATGGTTTTGCAGGAATTATAGTGTGTGTACCTAGTCCACCAATTATATATATGCTTGTAGAAATCTCTGTGATTGATTATATTTATTTTGAATGAATAAATGCTTATTCGTGTCTTACCTTAGTTTCAAGATCATTTCCGCATTTATAGCTGGGTAGGGATTTTTGGGGATATTGATACTGGTTCTCATGGTATATATGCTTGCTTTTAGCGCTTTCTCATTAGAAAGTGACATAAATTTTCATCCTAAAATGCATCTAATTCCTGGACATTTATGGTCCTATAGCACTTGGAAAAAAAAATCGTATTCTTAACTATCATCCCTTTTGAGTCACAGAGTTGGCATGATAATTGCCTTATTCATGATTTTGAAGTTGAGATCAGTTACATTAAGTTCATAGCTAGATATAATCTATTTTGCACAGTTATTGTTACTACCAAATGATTGGTCAATCTTACAGTTGCTTAAACATTTGCATGAGTTATCAGCTAGCATGAAATTTCTTACAAGTTTGAATATTTCAGCTTTCTGATGATATATCAAATATGAGTCTGCAGATAAGGAGAACTTGTGCCTATATGGACTCCCAAATGAAACATGGGAAGTTAATCTGCCTGTGGAGGAGGTGCCTCCTGAGCTTCCTGAGCCTGCACTAGGTATAAATTTTGCTAGGGATGGAATGCAAGAGAAAGACTGGTTATCCCTTGTTGCAGTTCACAGCGATTCATGGTTGCTTGCTGTTGCATTTTATTTTGGTGCACGTTTTGGGTTTGGGAAGAATGAAAGGTATGGTCTAATTTTCTTTTTGGCAATATGGCTGTAAGTTACTGTTTTAGTTTACTGCTGATCTTGCCAAGTTTAGATTTAAAATTTACAAGTGCAAACCATGTCATTGTATTTTCCCTGAAATGTATAATTTTACCTGGGCATAAACTCTTCTGGTGGGTTTCTAGTTTTGTTCTTCCTATCAGCTGACTAAACTGCCTAGTATCTTGCATGATGCTTGTGTCTTATCTGCACATTTTGCTTTGGATTGACTTGTTTTTGGATTTTAATTTAGCTTTCACTTTGCTTGTGATCTATCATCCAGTTATGCCCACATACATAGTTGGCGGTTGACATGAACCCAGGAAATATCTAGTGTTAGAAAAAGCTGGGAAGAGGAGGAAAGCATGGTTGAACACATCTCTCATTCTTATATTATGTTGCTCTCAAATGAGAGGAAGTCCCATGGACTTGGATTACAGTACTTTCAAGACCCATATTTATACTAGCACAATGATAATTTTAGAGACTTGAAGGATAAACATACCATTACTGATTTGCATACTTGTATCTAGAAGAAGTAAAATATTATTAATATTTTGCAATGGAATCATTTTCCTTCTATTTGTAGTTTATTTGTTTCCATGGGCTCAAATCACTCTGGTGCTTCCTTTCTCTTAAGAAGTGCTTTCATTAGAAAAGGGAGCTGGTGAAATCTTAGCACACTTTGAGATGGAAGTGCGAGCTTTCTTTCTTTCTAGCTAGTTGAACATGATGATTGGAGGTGGGGTTAAGTGTTTGTGCAATCATCAAACTAGCGATCAAGAAACTATTTACATGATTTAAACCAGTAATCAAGAAATTATCTACTGGGCATTCACTCCATTTACGTTGTATCAGTTATTCTGCTGGAATAAGAGATTGTGCAATAGCTTCTCTTCTTTTCTAGAATTTTCTTGTCTTTAAAATCAGATGGAATTTGCTTGGTTTGGGGCATGAACTACACAGGGAAAACAAGGTAATGAAATCTTTTGCCGGGGATCTGAAAGATCTAACAACTCTTCATATATTTCTAGTGATAAAGTTTTACATCTCAGTCTTAAAAATATTGTCATTTAGACTCCGAGTCCTTCAATTGAACGCCTTTTCCTCTTATTTTTCTTTTGATCTCTTTCTTGTTATTTTGTGTTTCTTCTGTTCATATTTTACCCTATTCTTGCTGCTTTTAATTCTTTTCATATTTATTTTGTTTTTTTTTCCATGTAATAGAGTTGAACATTTCCTATCACTGCAAGGAAGGCTTCACCCTGCACTTATTAATTTCCCGGCACAAGAGCCATTACCATTTCACGTTGAACATATCCCCATGTCAATCCATGAAACAATCCCCCTTCTGTAATGAGCAACTTGAGATGCAATAAATAAATAAAAGAATGTCATTCTAATTGTAATTGAACTTTGATTTGACAGGAAGAGGCTTTTTCAGATGATAAATGAGCTCCCCACAATATTCGAGGTTGTGTCCGGAAATGTTAAGCAACCTAAGGACCAATCTGCCACTCACAACAACAGTGGCAAAAGCAAATCAAGCGGGAAGATGGTAAGAAGTTATGAGTTGCATTCTTCTATCAGATACTCCTTTCTCAGTGCTGTTCTGTTTACAATTTCTTTTACTGTTCAAATGTGGCCTTTAAGCAATCCCGGCAACCTGAGTCCCAGACTAAGGCAGTAAAGGTATCTGCACCACCCAAGGAAGACTATGAGAGTGGGGAAGAGGAAGAAGAAGATGATGAACAGGGTGCTACTTGCGGAGCATGTGGTGAAAGCTATGGCACTGATGAATTCTGGATTTGCTGTGATATTTGCGAGAAATGGTTCCATGGGAAATGCGTCAAGATTACACCTGCCAAAGCTGAGCATATCAAGCAGTACAAGTGCCCTAGTTGCAGTGGCAAGAGGGCTAGAGTTTAAAGTTAGATGCTGAAGTCGAAGATGGACATCACTTAAACAAAGCAGACAAGGGGTAGAACTTTTTCTTTAACGTTTTAAAGTTGATCAGAGCCAGTTGCCTACTTTAGTCAATGAATTCGAATGACTGCAGATTGGATTTTTAAGTTTGGCTACTCATGGTTCCTTGTGTCAAATCTTTCTTGGGAATTGTGTTTCTGAATAGCCGGTGGCAACTATAGTTATTCTATTTATATGTTGCTGCATTTTTTTTGGTTTGCGTGGATGCAATTTTCTCTCCACGATTTCCTCCCCAGTGACTCCCCTCCCCCTCCTTCAGGTCGACGGGTGGAAATCTTTTCTTTTTCTTTTTCTTTTTTATTTTTTCTTTGTTGAAAAAAAAATTCCAACAAAAGGGGATTTGAAGCGATGAGCTCCAAAGTATGGGAACAAATGCAGCTGGATCGAGCAAGGGAGCCAAGCGATTCACCCTCAGGAGCATGAAGGGAGCACTAGTAGCTCAACATTCTGAATTACAAAGAATTTCTGTCAGATGCTAGTTTTGTGTTATTATTGTTTCAAGAGATGCATGGATTGGAAATTACAAATATTTTTGCAGTCAAGACGACGTGTCTTTTATTCGGCTGAGTCCTTGACGAGCGCTGGGGTACCTGACTGGTGGTGGACTGGTAATGGGGTGAGCTGAAAAGCTTGTAAAGGCGGCGGTCTCACTCACCAAGGGGTGTGAGTTCTCTCAGATTGGTACAAACCATCGTGCTTTGATTGGTATGGTCTTTTTAGGGAGATAATGTTTCTTTTCTGTTTGTAATTTGTAGGTTATCATGAAATTTGAGTTGGTAATGGTCTTCATTGGTTGGCATTGAATGAGTTTGGTGTCTTGACTTGACCATGGCCATGGGGTTGGTAGCTTCTGCCCGTTTTAAATCGTTTTGAAATGGTTTCAGGCAGCTATATCAATCATTGTTATCGAAATTCTAACAATGCAAAATTGATCTAAATTCTCAAAAATCCAGTACAGTAAGACTTGATTTATGCAAAATTGATAAATTTAGCTAAAATTGATAAATTGATTTTACAAGTTTATTAAATTTATCAATTTAGGTTTTAATTTAATCTTAAAATATTTATTAATTAGTTTTGTGAAATTAGACATATTTCTCAAATTATATATCATATAAAAAAAATATTATGCATGAAATTATATTGTGGTAAAATTTCAGGTTAAATAAAGTTTAGGAATATATTATTTTAAATGATTGAAGTTGCTAGATGAATCTTTCAAATTATATCTTCATGTACTGTTTGAAATATATTTTAAACTACAAGTAGAGTTTTGCAACTGTGCTAAAAACTAAACATTTCAACCATTTCAATCTTATATAGTAGATATAGTAATTCATTCAAACAAGAGAAAATAATATATTTAAAATCAAAACTAAAATCTACCAAGAATATGTGAAAATTAGAGATTCGGGTTCTATTAAAGAATTTAAACATGAAAATTTTGTTTTTATTACTCTATTTTATTTATTTATTTTTAAATAATTATTTTTAATTTGGTTTATTTTGGTATATTAGATATTGTTCATGAGTTTATTTCATTATCAAACTTATATTATTTAATTATTATTTTAAATTCATTAACTTACAATTCAAAATGCATTCATTAGAACTTCTTTTCATGGAAACAATAAGGTTATCATCATGTTCTTGTTTACTTCCTACGGTCTTATATATTGCAAAGTTTTATTAAGAGATATTTTATTTATTCATGAAATTGTAATATTCATCTATCTTGTTTTATTTAGACTATTCATTAATTATATAATATTGTTGATTATATTTCTCATATTTTAATATAATTTGATTTCTTAGTTGGAATTATTAATATATAATAAGTTAAAAAAATTAATTATAATTATACAATTTAATTTTATATTATATTTTCTGTATTTGTGAAAAAAAAAACAAAAGATTATTAATATCGAGGGCACCATGTTGACTTGCTCGGGGCCCTAAAATGAAGTGATGTGGATGCCCTCATTCGTCGGTTCCTAAGGCTCTAATTGAATGTCATAATGAGGCCGTTTCCATCGCTGCAAAAGAGGAAAATGAATACCGATCGGTTCTCAAGGGACGGACATCAAGTGATTGAGATTTGTCGTTTTCTATTTAACGTGGAAATGAGAAAAAGGGTCGAAATTGCCGAAGTGCCATTCAAGTCATTATTTGTACCCTTTTTTTTTATATAATATTAAATAAATCTACATGACATCTTGAGACAGAGACAGTACGGAAACAACCAAATCATTTACGTTTTTTGAATAAAAACACGTACATCAATCATCGAATAAAAAACAGGCCCCATGAAAGAAGCCAAATCCCTCCCGCGTTTAAATCATTTTAAAATATATATTTAGTTAAAATTATATTTACATAAAAATTATTTAATTAAACTGTAAAACTTTTTATCTTTATCAATGATATTACATAGCAATAAATGTAAATAATTGGAATTTTTTTTATTTTTTGATTTATTGATTGTTCTCGAGATCAAAAATCTTGCAAATGATATCTTTTATATTGATACATAAGTACCAAGCACTATGAATTTAATTATTCCAAGCCTTTCCAACATAGTCGATACATAAGGACAAAGCAAGTACCAAAAACACAGCAAGAAATCTATTTTTTTACAGATTTCACATGGCCCTGTCAACACAAAACTTTTACCCTTCACCTACCTATTCATCCTGGTAGGAGCTAGAACTTCCCGCCATATCTTTAGTGAAAGCACAACAAAAGAATGGCATCAGCCAAAACCTTTTACTGAAAGCATAGAAAACTGGAAGACAAGTTGGCGTTCTCATTAATCGATATTAATTCAGATCTGCATCAAATCTGCAGGGAGAATGGTGGCTTATGCAAGGTTGCAGAAGACGATACAGCAAAAAAATCAGAGAGATGGGTTGCGGTGTTTCAATGTGCTTTGATGCGGAGGCCAAATTAATTTGTCCAAGAATTTCAACCGCAAAAAGCAACCACAGTTACATTGTTTGATTTACCTCATGATCAAGTATTTCACATGAAAAGCATCTTTAAGATACTTCTCATTAACTGAGGTCAGACCTTATATATATCATGGGATCCACATGCAAAATCACAAATTTATGGAAGAAACCGCACAATCCACCACTCTGCAAAACACCCTATGAGAGAAAGGAAACGGTACTGAGCCCACCTCCTCCGTTCAGCTGCCCTCTTGGGGCCTCTTTCAAGTTGAAGACAGCTGCAGGGGGGTACAAGTAGTGCTCTGAGCTGGGGCATAATTAATGCTTCCATATCTTTGAATACGACGAGATCAGTAAACTGCATCTTTAATTGGTTATTTATAGACTGTGGAAACCAATCAAAAGCAGCCACTAGCTAGCACACCCACAAGATCATGAGTTTATTATAAGGGCCCAATATTGCCCTGCATGCCACTAAACCTAGCTTGGTGCTTGAATGGATCAGATGTTGGAACCTTCAGAAATATTACCACCAGCAGTCCAAGCTATATATATAAAGAAACACGTTCTCTCTGTTCTCGGACGCACAACACAGGGTTAGGGTTTACCCATCATTTTTCTTCCTCTTTTCATTTACGTCTATGAGGGTAAGTAGAGGAGAGGAGGAAACAGATTTAAAACGTAAAGGAACACCGATCTACTTCCTTCATTAATGTCAAGTTCTTTTATGATCCTTTCGTTTGCTCAGCTTCGATGAAGTTAATTTGAACCAGTTCGGCAAGCCATGCCTTCAACACGGATCGGTCGCAATCCCGTGTTGACAATCACCTCCACAATTTCATTGAACCAGTTTGGCAAGCCCTCAACAATCCTCGAGGATTTTTCTCAAAACACAAAGGCCTCCTCCACTTCTCAAAATTCTTAGATTTTTTTCTTTTCTTTTTCATTATACTTGATATATTTATCACCTTATACTTAATCTATTTATCACCAATTTTTTTCTTATTTTTATTTTTTTAATATTTTGTATTATATATATATATATGTTCTTTAAAAAAAATATTATTTTTTTTATTCTTTATACTTGGAATATTTATCACTCTACATTTGACTTATTTAAATCATTCTTTTTGTTCTAATCTTATTTTTTTTTTCATTACACTTTCTTATAAATCATTATACAAAATTAAAGATAAATAATGTTTCATTACAGCAATTACAATATTATTTTATTTTTCTACTATATTAAAAATTAATTTGAGAATGCATATAATCCTTACATTATTTTATTAAATACAAACATTATGTTTTTTATTTACATTAATTATATTATTTACTCAATTTCAAAAAATATATTAATAATACCTGCATTTTTTTTGTCTTAGAAAAAGGATGTTATTCAACCTGTAACAAGACGAGAAGTATTAATTTTTTTATTTAATAATATATATATATTTGTTTAATTAAATGTACGTATATGCTTTTTAATTTATAATTAAGATTTTTTTATTAAAAAAATCAAATGTTTATTTTTTGTCAAAAACAATACCCACCCCCTAGTAAAACATTGATAAAATAGCTAGTGATATACTAATTTCGATGTTTATGAACTAATTTTCAAATGAAAATTTAAAAATAACTTCAGCATCTCGATCGGATTGATTGTATTTTGGGGGAGTGGGTGTGCATGTGAGGAGTTTTTCCCCCCCCTTCATCCAGTGAAAACCAAATCTTATGATATAACCAGTGCGATCCCTTGAAAATATTTATTCTTATTTATTTTTTATTTTTGTTCAGGATTTGTTTTTATTTTGAGTGATGAGAAGAGACTCTGCGTCTTGAAGTTTTTTTTTTTTTTTTTTTTTTTTTTTTGAGAAACTTTTCTTTATTTTTAGATTACGCAAAACAACAATAATATTTACAAGGAAAATGTAAGGTAAAAAAAAGTGATTAGTTTTTCTCTTAATATTCTCCCCTTGTCGTATTCGCAAAACCTCACGCATCTTTCTACCTTATAAAAACATACACAGAACAAAATAACTGTCCAGTAAATAATCTAATAATAAATAAAATATTATTTTAATAATTTCAAGTTTAAATCATATAGTTATTTTAATATAATAATTATTAAAAATCTATATAATTATTAACTTTAAGACTCATAAAATTAATTTAATTGAAATGTATAAAAACTGATCTTGCCACCTACGTTTATAATAATATAAAAAAATAAACAAAATAATTTAAATTGAAAAGATAAAAAAAATGATGAAACAGGATTAGATATTGCAGATTTCTATTTATATATAAGTTTTTATAATGAATATGCATTAAAAAAAATTATTCAGCCATTACCAATTTAAATTAATATTTATACTTAATTATTATCCTATAAACTTCTCCTATAAAAATTAGCGGGACCATCACCCGCTTAATTTCCTTCAAATAAATGAATGAAGGACATTTCTTCAATAAAAAAATATTTTACATTATATATATAAAAAAAAACAATAACTTTACCATATGGCCGTCATCTGACTTGACAAGCTGTATACCAAATAGAAAGCAAAGGGTGCCTGTGATTTGGCATTTGTTTATAGACGGCAAAGACATTTCCTTTATATTACTTATCGTATATTACTCTACATAACTATGCAATGCCGCAAAACTAATTTTTATTTAATTACATGATAATTAAAATAAAAATTTATAAAGTTTCAAAAGATTTAAATTTTGAAAAAAATGTATTTTTTTAAGTCAAAATATCTATTCATTATACATGCATTTCTTTGTTTTGACAAAAACAAATATATTTTTTTGAATAACAATGTTGTCTTTTCTAATAAAAATCTAAGATAAAAAAATGTCAGCAAGAATCCAATTAATTTAAGTTAAGGAGTGAAAAAAAATTATATATGAAGTCAACACTTCCATTTATTTATTAATGTTTTTCATGCAAAAACTTATCATAATGTAAAAAGCAAATTTCAAATAGAAATAGAAAAAAAATAACTTTATAATTTTTACATGGCTAATAAAAAATCAAAAAATAATTAATTCATAAAAAACATGTAAAAAATAATAATAAAAAATATATCATTCTCGAATCACATATTATTGTTCAAAAAGTTATTGCAAATATAAGCATAAAAAATCTAATTTCTTTTAAAAGCATGGTATAATTATAATGATTCTTATGAATAGTATTGAAAATATTAGTTTAGATAATAATTTATTTTAAAATTAAACAAATTATTTTATGGGTTTTGAGTCCAGTCCTATAAGCTTTGTCCAAACAAGGAAAGGCAAGGTCTACTTAGATCAATGTAAATGAAAAATTTACAATAAATATCATGATGAAAATGTAAAATATCATTTTTTTAATAGTTAGTATTTTATACTTGTTTGGTCTCTAAATATATTTATTATTTTTATATTTTAATTTAGAAAGCATAACACAAAGTTAACAAGGCAATTCTAGATAATTTCGATATTATTTTGTAACGTGATCATAATTCTTTTATCTAACCTCCCAAATAAGATAATTTAAAATGCTATAGAACCTTAAGGAAAACATCTCAAACTCACATATTTGGTGTTTTGAGAGATATTGATTGCATCAAGGTCTAAATTGGGTATAAAATCATTAAATTTGTACTGTTAACCTACTAAAATATTATATAGTTTGCAAATCTAATATGATGTGGTTTATTTTTTAAATCTTCTAGCACATGAATCCCAATTGAAAATTTCTATTAAATTTCTATTTTATTATTTAATAATTTCATCAATTATTTAGATTTTATAGGTATTATTGGAGGATAATAATGTGAGTATTTTTAGAAGATTTTATAGGTTATGAGAATAAAAAAAAAACATGTAAAAGAGAGGGGGAGATAAGAGGGACCTTTATCTTACATCTTCCCTCTTTTTTATTTTTGTTTTTCTCCTTCAAAATTTCATCATGATCCTAGTTAGATTTCTAATTAGTTGAATGAAATGAAAGCTTTGGTTCAATAAAATTATGAGATCTAATTTGTTTTTATTAATTAAATTATACTTTGAATATAAATATTCTTTGGTTTCTATTTTCATGACTATCTCATTGAATTATCAAATGTCCTTCTAGTTTATTACTTGTTATAATATGATATGATCAGATATGAAATTTATAATTGTTTGATCTTTTTAATTTGTAAAACAACTAAGATTTAATGATATGTTGCATCAAAAATCATTTGATTTTAGGAATAATGCTCTACTAAATTAAATGTAATTACTTGTACTTATATTGTTTAGCTTTATCAAGTTTTTTAATTCTCAAAATCGATATTGGATTAGATTTTTAGTGTGTTGTCTTGATTTGTTTAGTAAACAGGGTTATTAGATTATTTGTTTTCTAGTTAACTGCAACTAAAAAAAATAAAAAAATAGTTTTAATTTTAAATATTTAAAGTGTTAATTGCATCAATTATTAATTCTAAAAGATTAAGTAATAGGTTTTAACTTAGATGAAAGTTTATTCTTTTAGTTGATTTTGATAATGTAATTTGAGTTATTTCTTAGTTTTTTTTAAAAAATATTTTTGTTATACTCAAACTGCATAAGATATTTCATGTGTAAATTATCCTTATCCTTACTCATTAAAAAAAATGGATTATCCATCTTAAGATTAAATAATTATTCTATTACTCACTAAAATATTGTTAAATTAATCATAAAAAAATCTACAATAATTCTCTAACATGATTTAATCTAGCAACATTAATCTGTCATAACATATTTACTTGATACTTGACAATCATGCATCCATTATGTATATTAAAATATATATTTTTATACCATTAATATTATTGAATCTTGTTTATATCGAATTAAAATATTTTATTTACATCCCATAACTCTTCTAATATATCATTGTGGAAGTTAAAGAAAACAATAAATAAAGAAAAAAACACATGAATTAATGCATGAAATGGGTTGTATATATGACCCCAAGCTCGCAGGTGTTTTTTTTTTTATTATTATAACAATCCTCTGGTTTTTATTTTTAAAAGGTTTAAAAATTCTTAAATAAAATAGAAATTCTATCTTAATTAAAAAAAATAAAAATTCAAATTTGCAAAAGAAAGAAGTATGAAATCTTAAAATGACAATGAAAATCACCACTCACAATTAGAAAACAAAATAAAATTTTGTAACTACTCTAAGGAAAAAAACCTCAAAAAATCTTTTAAAAATTTGAACATGGTAAAGTGATTATATAAAAAAATATAACTATTTCAAAATATTATTTTAATCTTACACAACTAAACCTTCTCTTATACTTATAATTATTCCACCGCCACTTGTAATTAGGAAACAAAATAAAATCTTAAAATTTTGTAACTATTTTAAGATAAATAATCTCAAAAAATCCTATAAAACTTTGAAAAATGTATAATTATTTTAAATTGTTATTCTAGCATGACAGTGATGAAAGCTTCTCTTAAATTGTAATTATTCCGCCGGTAGGCCAATTACATCATCTTACTGGGTCAGGTGTAGACAAAATAATACAGCAAGTACATATGTAGCATAGGTTAATGAAAGACTCTGGTAATAACCCCCCATGCTCAGGTCAATCATGGTAAAAGAGAGCGGGGATGCTTGTCTTTTTATTTAACTCAACCTTAGGACAGGAGTGATTTGCGGCCTTAACTATATTGATTTGATTGGTATTAATTGATATTAATTACGAGATTTGTGTTGAAATCGTGTTGACTGAGCACAATAATATCCTTATCAATTATCACCATGGGGGGGGNGGGGGGGGGGGCATTGATGATCTCGTTACTCGTACTTTCAGTCCATGATTTTGTTTTTTTTTTTTTATAGGGAAAACTGCATTCAAGCCCTCCAACTATTGCGAAATTTCTTGTTTGATCCCTATCTACAAGATCTTTCAATTGCACCACTGGTTGGTGAGCCTTTATTTTGCAATGTTCAACGTCTGTACTGTTATTTCTGGTCACTATGATGTATATATTTTAATGTTCACAGCGTAGACATCTAGTCTTCAAGACCCGTTATTCACCACCAAATTTTATATGTTATGCACACATATAATAAAATAAGATATATATATATCTTATGCTTTTTAAATTGTTTTTTTGTCCCAAAAAGCATCAAGTTAATGATTTTTAGGTGTTTTTTATGATCTTAATGTACTGATATAAAAAAATCTAAATAACATTTTTTATGTATTTTTAATTAAAAAACATTTTGATATCAAACAAATATTATGTATAAATAAATGCCACTATTACAATCCTAACATATTTTAAAGATAGCTAGTATGCATGCATTAGACGGTTGTAAAGTTGAGCGCAAGTTGTGATAGTATTAAGATTATATTTGTCTTTATGGTTCAATTTTTTTAATTTTGTTTTGCTTTAAATTGTTTTTAGGTATTTTAGATAATTTTAATGTGCTAATATCAAAATAAATTTTTAAAATAAAAAAATTATTTTAATATATTTTCAAACAAAATACATTTTAAAAAAATAAAATCCCTACCACAATTTTAAATAAATCAACAAATTTATTTGATGTGGTACTGAATTGAATTACTTTGTCCTATGTATATCCTTCTTTCCATCAAATATATTTCTATCAAAACAGTACTTTACTACTTACGAAGTTGGAAAAAAGGGGCTTTGTTATTATTGTGAAAGAGACAATGGATTACTAAAGAGATTGTAATTCAAAAATAATAAAGAAAGAAAGAAAAAACCTCGTCCTATGATTCTTAATGCTTGGTTTTTGAGGTCTTGCAAGAACAATCCTCCGATAAAAAATAGAAATAAAAATAAAAATCCAGGGCATGTTATGTATCGCAAACTAAAAATAAAATAAGATTTGAATTCTCTAATAAACAGCTATGCGGAAATAATTTCAATTAAAAATATTAGATGAATTAAACAATGTTTTTTTATATTGAAAAAGCTGAAAAAAATATTTTAATATCTCTCAATTTCTTAAAAATATATGAGTTTTTAATAAAATATTTTTTATTTCTAGGTAGCAAACCTGTCTTCTTTAGATTTTTTTTGACAAGTCAAAAACATTTAACCAAAAAATAAAAGAATACAGAAAAAGAAAAAGGAAAACATGATCTAATGAAATTAGTAATGAAAGAGACAAAGTAATAATAAAAAAAATGGGGGGGGGGGGGGGNGGGGGGGGGGGAGAGAATTGAGGCTTGAACTCAGGGGGCGTGTTTGTTTTCATGTTTTAAAAGGAATTTTTAAATTTTTTTTAATTTTAAATTGCTTTAATGTATAAAATAAAAAATAAAAAATATTAATTTAATATATTTTAATTGTTTTTGGAAAAATACCACCATAGCTTTCCATTGATACGCATTTTACTTTCTTTCTATTTCTGTGCTCATCACATCTCGCGTACTTTGCCCAAGAAATCTCGCCATCACAGACAAAGCGACAGAAGAAGAGAGACACAAAAGATTCAAATTCAACTTTCAAGAATTCATTTGGGGCGCTAACTGAAGCAAACCCTACTGAGAGAAAGAGAGAACCATGGTGAGAGCAAGAGGGAGTGAGTGTAAAATACAATCACATTCACAACTACTGAGATCATTCATTTTTCATTTCATTGCTTTGCCCCACTCTTCTGAATGATCATAGTGCAAGTAAGTGATCAAAGACAAACTCTTTGTCAGATCTGGAATTATCACTCCCATCAAAAAGAAAGAAAGAAAGGAAGAAGAAGCACTCTTTCTTTCTCCATTCTCACTACTCTTTCTAAAACCAAATGATTGATTTGGGGTGCATTATTCAAGAAATGGGAATGTGGGTCTAATTGGAATTCAAATTCTTTGTTTTTCTTGATCCTCAGGAGTGGTTCTTGTTAGTTAGATAGTGAGTGTCTGTTTCGTTGCTCAGATAATTTTGAAAATAAAGAAAAAAAATGTCAGAAATGAGATTTTCTGATCCAAGCAGACTTCACTTAAAGAAGGAGCTCACTCAAATCAGAAAGGCAGCTAGAGTTTTGAGAGATCCAGGTACAACTTCTTCATGGAAGTCAGCTAGATCTGCAGCAGCAGCTTCTACTTCTGCTTCTGCTTGGAAACATTTTGAGAATGAGAATGCAATCCAAAATGGTGTTACTACTGCTAGTCATAGTAACAATAGCAGCACCCATTTCGGTTCCCATTCAAAGAGTGTGTTCAATAATAATGGGAGCGACAAAAAAGTGTTCCTTTACAATTGGAAGTCGCAGAAATATTCCAGTGAGAAGAGCGCATTGCCAAGGAATGATGCTGGTGATAACTGTGAGTCTTGTTCAGTTCAAGAGAGCCTTGATGATAGCCTGAGTGATGCAAGAAACGTCGGGGATTCGAAGAGTGACACGTACTTGGGTGAGACAAGGTCTGCTGCAATGATTTTCAGACGTAGAGACTCAAATCTCGTGTCGCCATCCATGAGAAGAACAATGGGCGTCAAGAAAAAGGGTAAGAAAACCAATACTCGTCTGGATGTTCTGTCTAGATATCAAGAAAAAGAGATGAACTTGAGGCGATTACTTAAGGGCCATCCTTCAATGGTTTTGAGTTTAGGTTTAGGAAGGGACTCTATTGTTGAACAATCTGATGATACTGAAGAATATAGTAATTCAGAGGATTTAAGAAAGATTTCTGGGGCATCGCCATTGTTACTAAAACTTAAGCATAAGAACTGGTCACATTCTCCTTCTAAATTTCTGAGAACTAGTCGAAAAGAGGACTCTTCTTATTGTCACAGCACACCTGCATTGTCAACTAGTTCTTATAACAAGTACCGTAATCGCAACCCGAGCACAGTTGGATCTTGGGACGCCACTACAACCTCAATGAATGACGGGGATGACGAAGATGGTGATCACTTGGATTTACCTGGTCGCCATGGATGTGGGATTCCTTGCTATTGGTCCAAACGGACACCAAGATACAGAGGTGTATGTGGGAGTAGTTGTTGTTCACCTTCCCTTTCAGATACTTTAAGGAGAAAAGGAAGTAGCATGTTGTGTGGTAGTCAGTCAATGTATCATAGACGCCTACGTTCATGTTCACTTTCTAATAAGCGCAGAATTGGCTCAAGAACTAGAAAAGCATTTCTCCCTTTGCTTGCGGACAGTGGTGATGGCATAGGAGGGTCATCGATAGGCACTGTTCATAGTGATGATGAGCTTTCTACAAACTACGGGGAACTTGATTTGGAGGCATTGTGCAGATTGGATGGTAGGAGGTGGTCCAGTTGCAGGAATCAAGACGGGCTGGAGATCGTGGCTTTAAATGCAGACGGAGAAGATGAAGGCACGGTTCAAAATATCAGAAGTTTAAGCCAGAAATACAAGCCAGCTTTCTTCAGTGAACTGATTGGGCAAAACATTGTTGTTCAATCACTTATCAATGCTATTTCTAGGGGAAGAATAGCTCGGGTTTATCTTTTCCAAGGTCCACGAGGCACTGGTAAAACATCAGCAGCTAGGATTTTTGCCTCTGCTTTAAACTGCATGTCTACTGAAGAAATAAAACCTTGTGGGTGCTGCAGGGAATGCAATGATTCCAGTTCTGGGAAGACCAAGGATCTATGGGAAGTTGATGGCACCGACAAGAAGGGAATTGATAAAGTTAGATATCTTCTGAATAAAATTTCGCATGGGCCTCCATTGGGCTCTTCACGTTACAAGGTTCTTCTTATTGATGAATGTCACTTGTTGCCCTCTAAGATGTGGCTAGCATTTCTCAAATTTCTTGAAGAACCACCACAGCGAGTTGTGTTCATATTTGTAACAACGGATCCTGACAATGTACCTCGTACTGTACAATCACGGTGTCAGAAGTACCTCTTCAGCAAAATTAAAGATCGAGATGTTGTAACAAGGTTGAGGAAAATTTCAAACGAGGAGAATCTTGATGTTGAATTGAATGCCCTGGATTTGATTGCTTTGAATGCTGATGGTTCACTTCGAGATGCAGAAACAATGTTAGACCAGTTGAGTTTGCTTGGGAAGAAGATAACTACCTCTCTTGTAAATGAATTGGTGAGTTCTGTCTACCAATCTGTTCTTTAACATTTTCTGCTTCTATTGGTTTCCTTAAATCATTTTCAAATCTTGCTAGGAGAAGACTAATAGGTGAATCATTAACGAGTATCATATAACTACTGGACAATACTTGTGACTCTCTGTGTAATGAATGCTTGAATCACTTGGACTCGATATGTACTTTCAATCTTTTCAGGTGGGGGATGTTTCAGATGAGAAATTACTGGAACTTTTGGAATTAGCAATGTCTTCAGAGACTGCAGAAACAGTGAAAAGGGCCAGGGGTTTGATGGACTCTGGCATTGATCCAATGGTTTTGATGTCTCAACTGGCCAGCCTCATTATGGATATTATTGCTGGGACATACAATGTTGTTTATGCCAAGCATGGTGATTCACTCATTGGTACACAGAATTGTGAGTAGCACTCCCTTGGTTTTATAGAGTGGCCTTAGAGCTCATCCATATGCATACAAGAATTATGCAGAGACTTGTAAACATAGTGGAGAGTCAGTTAATGAGATTAGATTTAGCTCAGCTTTAATAATGTAGTACGTGATTTTTGTACCTGATTTAATGGCCTTTTTTCTAGGTTACTAGTTCATTTATTTGGATGTTAACCTCTGGATTCGACTGGTATGACCTTGATGCATCAGTTCACAAATTTATTATATAGTATAAAGAAGTTTATATATGTTTTCCACATACGCATATATTGCAATTCTAGTTTTTTGTCAGAATGTTGTTAATCTTGATGGATGCTTCGACTGTTTTTTTAGTGACTGAAGCAGAACTGGAGAAACTAAAGCATGCTTTGAGGCTTCTTTCAGAGGCTGAGAAACAGCTAAGGATCTCAAGTGACCGCTCAACATGGTTCACAGCAACTCTTCTACAGCTTGGTTCCACACCTTCAATGGATCTCACTCTGTCAAGTAGTAGTAGGAGGCAGAGTTCCAGGACAACTGAGGAAGATCCTTCAAGTGTTTCAAAGGAATCCAATGGTTACAAGCCAAACTCAGATGCTCAATATTTTCCCCGGAGATCAAGTTCTCCTTCTTCCTTGTACAGGGCAATAAATGGACATTCCAGCCACCAAGGGGAGTATGAATTTAATGCCAAACCCCCTCGATTGATGGATAGCAATGATGAAATGACTGGAAATAAGGTATTTAGGTACAAAAACTCAGACAAGTTGGATGATATATGGGAGAAATGTATTGAAAAGTGTCACTCACAGACGTTGAGGCAGCTTCTACATGCTCATGGAAAGCTTCTGTCCGTATCTGAATTGGATGGTAAGTCCAATACTCTTCCATGTTCTTCCAACTGTAACTGAAAATCATGGTAAAAGAAAGAAATGTAAATGAAAATACAAAAACTCTCCTTTTGATTTAGATCTAGAGATCTATATCTGATCAACCTTTCATTACCCCAAGTGTGCTTCTGGTGATTCTCAAGGACTTGATCTGTGGGATGGACATAACTGAAAATACAACAACTGCTTCCCCTTTTGATCTTGCCTTCCTTTTGATTTTGTGCTCCTAGTGGTTCTCGAGGACTTGATCAGTGGGATAGAGATTCTAACTTTGTTGTCTATACGGTCAAAAATAGTTGTTTTTCCTTCTGCTGCATAGCTGATTTGATGAATGATACTTCTAGGGTTGTCGGGCCATTCTATAAGGTGATGTGCCTAATTTGTAAATGCAAGAGTTGTTTCCCCTCTACGTGCGTTCAAGTTTTCTATGAACCATGTGAGGATCTTATAATCACATGATCTTGGCAAATCCAAATGAATATGGTTGTCGAATCCATATTTGAATCTTGAATCAGAAAGCTCTTTTAAGCCTCCATACTTTTCTTACCATCTGTTTTAAATTTCTGCAATTTACTTCTGAGTTGACTCCTAAAATTCAATGAATCATAATGAATCAAATTGAATCTTGACAGAATAGCTTGATTTATGCATATCTGCAATTCACCCCATTAGTCACTTCGTTTTGTATGTGAACTGAGACGAAGAGATCCTAACAACCATACCAATGAATCCCTGTCTTCTGCTTTAATCAGCTGTAACGCCCACCAGCTTCTGATGGGCATGTCATCTATTATATGTGTAGTTCTATGATATTTTGATTTTGATTCTTTCTCAGTTACATATTTTTACGCTGTTAATATGTTCCTTTGATTTTTTTAAAATCTTCAAAGAAGTCAAGTAAGGTGGACAAGTCATCCTGATTTTAGCTGTTGCTTTGTTACAAGTCTAATTCTGGAGTCATGAAAACACAGCAATGACCAAGAAGAAAACCTCTTCTGGAAAGAATTAAGTGACCATTGGAGATGAAGAATTTAAGTGTAATAAAAACGCACTGTTTAGATACCATTGCTGCGCACTGTTTTATTTATAGCAAGCATTGCAAGATGTGGCCAGAACATTAGTGAATGAAGAATTAGTTCTTCAGGATAGTACTGTTTTTCTGTAACAGACATGCACAAGGCAAAAATGAATGAATTATAGAATCTGTGACAACAATTTCTTCTTCCTTTTCTGCCCCCGTCTCCCTTTCTGATGAATCACCTTCTTCTTCCTTCAATCTCGCAACACTCTCTGCATTGTTCATAGCTCTTCAATATTTCCTGTAAGTCCATAGTTCTTAACATTAACTTCTGGGTTCCATACTAGCTGGTGCCGTTTCCATTCAACTTGTTCCAAACTTACCCTTTGAATTAGTGAATTTGGTATTCCTAATAGAAAATCTAGAAACCAAAAGTAACGTTTGCATCATACACCATAATAATAAAATTTTGGGCTATAATATATAGCTGTGAATAGAATCACAGGAGAATGATCTGCTTCAACTTCTATTTTACCTTTATTTCATCTTCCATTAGCCTTCTCTGTTTCTGGGTAGATACCAGGTTACAACTGTTCTTGTGAGTATTCAACCTACATTGATGTAAATGTTTTTGCATGCACGTATAATAGAAAGATATCAGTGGAAGATTTACTTCTGGGTGCCCACCACTCCACAATCCCTATGTCATTACCAGATTGTTTGGATGTATTAAGTTGTTCTTCACTCATTTTTATTTGGTTTTTCTTTGTTATGCAAATTTGACTTGATCTGACTGCTGTCTATACCAAGCTTTTGGTAGTACCAGTTAGGATAAAATAAAAGAACACAGTGAAGTGGAAAGTTACTTAAGCTGTGCTTGAGACAGAAGTTAATTAAATTGGCTGAATGGAATGTTTTCTGGATTAGGTGAAAGTAACAATGGGTTGGATTTTTTTGATATTTAATTCCAATGTGTCCTTGATAAATGAGTGATTTATCTCTCTGCATGTCAATGCATATGTTTCTTGCTCTTCCTTTCTGCTGTTATACACAATGTTCGTTATGGTTCTTCTTGCAGGAGCCCTTGCTGTTTATGTTGCATTTGAAGATGAAGATATTAAAGCCAGAGCTGAAAGGTTTCTGAGCAGTATCACAAATTCAATCGAGATTGTCCTTAGATGCAATGTAGAGGTTAGAATTGTTCTTGTGTCAGATGGTCTGGATTCTTTGATTTATGCAAACCAATCTGAGTTACAAGAAGGTCACAGGCAAACAGAAGCAACTTTGGCAATTGAACAGGGTGGAAAGGCTAATTGGTCTGGACTGTCTGGTGCAGTAGTTGGTTATTCAGATTTAGAATCACAAGAAGAGTCTGCAAAATTATCCAGAGGAAGCTTTAATGATGCCAATGCTGGAGAGAAGCAGGAAATGCCAATGCAGAGAATCGAATCAATTATCCATGAGCAGAGGTTAGAAACTGCCTGGTTGCAGGTGGCAGAGAAGGGCACCCCTGGATCATTGAGTCGCCTGAAACCTGAGAAGAATCAGGTGTTGCCTCAAGAGGACACTTATCAACAAAATCAAATGGAGTCCATAGATTCAGCAACACTGTCATCTCAGAAATGGGAAGATGAATTAAATCATGAACTCAAAGTATTGAAGATGCAGGATGAGAGGGTGCTCCACAAGGATCAGATAGGTAAAATGGTGGATTATTATCCAATGTCACCAAGCTTGTTACATGGCAGCAGCTATGTGGCCAATGGAAGCAAAGAAAGCCTGTGAGTCTTTTGCAGATCTCTTTTAGATTTTCCACAACTTATATTGTTTTTTACCAATTATTTTACCAGTTATTTTCAAGCTTTTGTCCTCAAAACCTAATTTTGTTGAATTTATACATTTTTTATACATTTTGGAGGTTCATGAATTTATACATTTTTTAATAGGATTTTTGTATCTCATATTTCCCTACAAGCACAGCTCGTTTTAACATGATTAATTAAAAAGTTATGAGGTATATTTTCTCTTTGTATTGGCCAGTTTTGAATTGAAACTGCTAATTTACACAAAATGATGGAAATCAGACATGAATTATCAGGTTAATTGTAGTAAGTTCCCCTCCATTGTATTCCAGGCTCAGAAGGAACAGATTTTACTTGACTAATTTATCATCAAATCCTTGACTGAATCATTTTAGCATATGATCTGCTTTTGGTGCTTAGTTTAGGTATTTCAGATGTCAGGCACTGCTGTTTCAACTATTATCACCAGAAAGTGGAAGATACCTAATGCAGATGCTTGGATGACGTTATGCATCCTTTTGTCTAAGATAAGTTGATGGAGAAGCAAGAAACGTTAAGTTTAAAAGATATAGGATTGCCATAACCTAATAACGAGATTTATCTGACCTACCATAATTGGTTCCAAGGGAGGCTTAGCGGAGTTTATTGTGGTAATTAAGTGCTTTAACAAAAAATGATCTTTTTAAAACGTTGAAGATAGCAGTTAGAAAGTCAGTGCGTGCTATGATATTGCTATTTCATCTTTCCTTGTTCATAACCTGTATGTTTATATGGCTTTTGGATGGTCGCATTTTTGCTTAAACTGTGGAAAATAATGTCATAGAGAAGTGAATGAAGTAAAGCTGTACGTTGTGGTGCATTGAAATGAATGTGTTGCACACCTCTCATGCTCTTTCCTTTTTCTTTAGGGGATATGAATCGAGTTCGGCTGGTGGGGGTTGCAGCGGCCTTTTCTGTTGGAACAACAGCAGATCTAATCGGGCAAAGGTACACTGATGTCTAGCTGCTTTTGTTTCTTCAATAAAAAGACAACATAGGAAGCCAAGTTTTGTAGGGAATGGGACTGCATGCCTATTGAGCTACATCTCATTAACCCTTCATCATTCTGTTCAGTGGAAGTGTGTTCGCCTCTCACTGATCATGTTTTATTTCTGCACTTAAACAGGCCAAAGGGACCCCAGTTGGACCTCGAGGCAGAAGTGGGCGATTTTCATTGTTTGGTGAGCGTGCAAAGCAAAAGAAATCTGAGAGCAGAAATACATTATAATTGGAACATCTCAAATACAATGCTTGCAGTAAAAAAAAAAGAAAAGGTGTTTGCAACTTCACATATTTTTCTGTATTTATTCCTTTCTGGTTTCAACTCATTCTTAGGAATGAAACCACAGAAAAGATCTTATGTAAAGGTTTTGTGTTGGTGCGGAGCATCTCTTTAGCTCCAGCAATTTTTCACTGGGAGAATAAAAGAAACTTGGGATGATCTTCATGGTTGCTTGGGTATTAGTTGCACATTTTATTCCTTTTCACTCTTCTTGTTTTAGTTTTGTCGTATAGTTATCCAACTGTTCATTGTGGGATTGAGAGATTCTTGATTTTCTCATGAAATATTTCCCCAGCATACTTCTTGTAGGATGTTGTAATATAGCTAGTATACCTGTGTTATGTTTAAGTTAGCATTCCTAGTTAATTTTTCATGAAAAACAAAAGGCTAAATGTTATGGATGTGCTTTTCTGATATCATGAAATTTTTTAATTGAAAAATAAAAAGATTATGTTTCCGCTGTAAATTACTCTAGTTTTTACTTTGTAACTTAAAATTTGAAGATAGAAAACCCTAGCCCCCATTAAGTTGGTGTTTCGGTTTTAGTCGTTGAAGCTTCACAATGTTTGGTGTCTTTAGCCATATAAAGTTTGGCTTTAGAGAATCAAGGATTACATGTGATAATAACAAGAAGGTTATTACAGGAATCAGGTGTTCTATAAGTAAGGATGAAGGTTCGATGGGGTGATAGTTATAGGATTATGGTGTTCGAAGGTGTTATTATGGTGATAGTGATAATAACAAAAATGAGTTTGTAGAACTTGCAGTCTTGGAAAATGGTGAGCAGCAACAAGGGGATGGTTTGTGTCCAAATTGGTAATTTTCATTAATTGCTGCGCTTAACTATGGAATTTTCTTTGGTTGTCCTGAGATAGTGTAAAATTACAGGTTCTGCTCAGAAAGTTTGTGTCCTTGATAGAAACATATGTCAGGCTTGGCAAGCCAGTTGAGACTTTAATTTTTGTTGCATCTTCTGTTTGATTTTAGCCTTTTCATTCAACTCTAAAGCTAGCTAGTTTTGCATGTGATAGTAATTTTGTTATTTATTCAAAAAAATAAGTAAATAACAAGTTATTAACTTCTTTTTTTTTTAATATGACAGATAATATGTTTTTTATTTGAGTAAATTATATAGGGATTACTCAGCTATTTTGTAATTATTTTTGATGATTAAAAAGTTTGAGATATGAGAACTTTAAATTGTAACTTATTTTTATTTAAAAATATTTTTTGTTTGATTTAAGTCTTTTCATTCAATGTAATAGTAATTATGTTATTTTTTTTAAAAAAAATAAGTGGATAATAAATTATGTACTTACTTTTTTTTAATATAGTAGATGACATGTTTTTTGTTTGAGCAGATTATATATTGATTACTCAGGTATTTTGTAATTATTTTTAATTATTAAAAAATCATGATTCAACTTTGAGATCTTAGAACTTTAAATTATAACTAGTTTTTATTTAAAAATATCCAAAAAAAATTTAGAAACCTTAATAAACTCATTTTCAATACTAAAACACCTTTTAACTAATTAAAATTGAAAATCAAATTAAATTAAAATATAACATGTCTTGATCTATATTTTTATGATTTGAAAATGATCATTTCCTTGAGGCATAAACTTTGATTTTCTTTGTTCATGAAACTTTTCTTTCCTCATGCATATAAACTTAATCACCTCATTCAAATCTCATTAATTTTTATTTTTTATCAGCCTCATGTGCAGATTATTTATTGTTTTTCTATTTGTTATCAGATTTTTTAATGTAAATTTTTCACACTCAGTGTATTTTGAACATCATCAAGACTAATCTTTTCATCCACAGATAAAAAAATCAAGTCTAATAGCGTTAAATAATTAAACTCATAAACAATCTTAAATGGTAAACCATTCAATTAAATGTAGTTAAAAAAAGTCATTTAGGTTAACTATAGCTTAGTCCTTGTAGTTTAGAAAAAATAATTAATTAGTCCTTGTGGTTTTAGAAATTATTATTTAATTCCTATATTTTTTTATTTATTTATAAATTAATCATTTTCATCTACATTATGTTCATTTCCAATTCAGTTTAATTTTTAATTTTAAAAAATTAAAAAGCAAAAAAAGTATTAAAAAATAGAAAAGTGAAAAAAGTAAGTAAATAAGATGGAAAGTTTGATGAGAAAAAAAAGTAATTTTTAAAACAAAATACTATTAAATTAAGCAAGATCAATGTTGATCAAAAGATTATTAAATTATTTTTTTATATTATCAAGTAATTGATTTATTTTGATAAATTACAAGGACTAAGTTATAATAAAATCAAGTTATGTTGAGTTAAATAATTATTTTTAAAATTTGTTAAAAAAATAATTTGTATAATTATCTAAATTATCCATTACTTGAAAATTATTCAAATTTTAATCCAACTACATTCAAGTAATTCTCATATATTCAAACACCACTCACCATAATACAAACATATTTTAGACATGATTATTTATTTAATTATTATATAATAAAAGAGAGTTATCTTGTTGTATATCTCACAACTCAATAAACCTTTTGACACAACTAAAAGATTAATGTCTTCTTTCAAACACAGGAGTGTTGAAATAATAAATAACCTAGTAAGACCGGGATCGAATTACAAAGAGATTAACTATATAAATTATAAACAACAACAACAACAACAACAACAATAATAATAAAAAGAGTTTTGAGATGTAATATTGATATAATGATTAAACAATGACAAAAAATATTGTAAAGGTTAAAGGATTCACTAATAGTATTTCTAACAAGTATAATATAAACTCTTATTACTCAACTGAAAACTACAAATAAAGAAGGTTCCAATAGGATTGTAAATGGTTAATATAATAATTATCTTATTTGAATAATGCTAATACTTATAAATGTTATCAGGTATTCATGATTATAACTTATGTTAACAATAAATCAAGTTTCTTACATATCATATATGTTGGTTATACCATACAGTTTATATTATGAAAGTGTTAAATATTTGTTGTACCAAGGTTATATAACACAAATCTAGATTAACCATTCAACAAATAAAGTATTAAGAGTGAATAAGATAACAAATACAAAATATGTTAATATCAAACATTAAAGTCCATGTCGAGTTTATACTATACTTATTCTTACACCATTAATGCAACTTTTTCACCTTAACGTGATAAACTTAGCTAAATATAATGAAAAAGAGAAACATAAAAAAATAAGATAAGAATATAAATAGGATATAAGTTAATTAAACAAAGAAAATGAAATGAGAAGTATAAACAAAAGATTAATATAAGCAAAACTTAAGCATTACAATAAAGAGAGAGCAAGAATATGATCTTGATTTGAAAATCAAAATGTCTAAATGCATGACAAATGTCTTCTTTTATAGGCTAAAATTAGAAACTATTGATTTGATGATTAAATATTGAGTAGATGATCACATTTTGACTTGCTAATAATCTTTATCTTCTTGTCTGTGAAAAACATCATTGCTAACGTTAGAATTAGAACAAACTTAAATCATGAAAGTTCTAGGAAATTATCTCAGATTTTCAAGAAAAACAATTGAGATCATTTAGACTTCTAGAACATAAGATATGGGCTAAACACTAAACAATGTTTAGGTTGTAGGATATATTCAAACTTTTTTATTGTTGCTGAGATTTGGATTTCTATATAGCAGAATTGAGTCTTACCCTCATATAAATGTTTTAAGCCTACATCTTAGCTTTTCATCCATATAAAGTAAATCTAAATCTAAGATTTACAACTCTAGATATGACTTAATAACTAAACAATGTTATAGTTTGGGTTGAACCAACATCTCTTTTCAAAGTTTGACCTATTTTGTTCTTTCAATTTCAGTACTTAAACTCAACAATCAATCTTTTTATTTATGTGATAGGTCTGTATTTAAGATGAACATTTACTATATATTAAATGTATCTTATGATATAGACTTGTTATTATAAAATATGTTTTAGTTAAAAAATTATTTATATTTAAAGTATAAAATGATGATATAAAATCTTAATAAAAACACACTTTTAGATACTAATCACCTTTCTATGAAAAACAAAGTTGCTAACCACTAATCTTAACCCAAAAACCATTATATTACATAGAAGTGACTTATTATTTTGACCATTCCTATTCTAATTATTTTTCATTTTCTTGTTTAATTTAATTTTGCATATTAAAACAATACAAACCAATGACAATCCCATTTAGGTAGCTCTAGCAACGTGGGCTTCCCAAATTAAAAAAATAATTAAAATATTTAGTAGTAATAACATGTTACATTGCACGAGCACTTGTTATATCAAATAATTATTTTAATTTAAAATTTTAAGTTATTTAATGATATTTAAATGATAGTGTTATATTATTCTTTAACATATTCTCTCAATTAAAAAGTATTTGGACTTGAAACTTATACAAACCCACACTATTTTATACTTAATTTTATTATTTAGAATGAAAATAATAAAATTCAAACTTATAGATGTTTTGTTATCAAAACTCTGATAGAATGTCAAAGAACTTTTTCAACCTAAAAGCTAGGTTGTTTGAAATTATATTTCTACTTGCATTTTAAATGTGCATGCGACATGAAAAAAATCATTAAATTGATGTTTTTTCTTTACTAATTTTTTTGTAGTTTGGATGTGCTGATCTAATAAATAAAAAAATTATTTTGATATATTTTTAAAAAACACAGTACATTACGATACTATACATTTAAGTTCTTAGGTGAGGCCATAAGATTTGATTTATATTATTCTTTAACACATCCCTTTAAATGAAAGTCATTTGAGCTTATAACTTGTATAAACTCATATTATCTTGTACTTAATTTTATCAACTAAAATAAAAGTAATGAGATTTAAACTTGTGATCACCTAGTTAATAAAACTTTGATAGCATATTAAAAATAAAAAATGTTATAACTTTATTATTGTGATATATCATCACAATCAACCAATTACCAAGTGCATATAGGAATACAACTAAAAATTATAAAAATAAATTATAATATTTAATTTTTTAAAATTCTTGATTTTATCATTTGGTGAAGTCCTTGATTTTTTCTGATTAAATTAATTGGATCTCAATAGAAAGTATATTATTTTAATTTATTTTGTTAACATGCCCTCTCAAATTTAGAGATTTTACAAAATTCTTCATGAGTTTAATAACTATATATAACTATATAATATTGATATCTAGATAAACATTTTAAAAAATAACTTGATAGGACAAGGCTATTAAAGCTAATAACAACTATAGGAAAAAAAATTTATGGGATAATATATAATTTTTTGCAGGGCATTAAAAAATCCAAGTCAAATTTTACTCGAGCATGTAGCTTGAAAAACATAACATGAAGCTATTACTTCATAAACAAGAGAAATGCTAGAAAAGATATAATAAAAAATGTCAAATTATGATTCCAATGGCAAAAAAAAACAAGGCTAGTAAATTATAGGATTAAAATTTAATTCATTGGAACAAATATAGGTTGATAATGATAGGAGAAAATGACAAAAAAAGAGAAAAAGAAAAAAATGAACCAAAAAAAAGTAAAAAAAGATTAAAATAGATTAATGAATGGTAGTGAACTATGAGTAATTGCGCTAATTAATGAATAAAAAAAATATTTATAATTTATATTAAAAAAGTTATACCAATTCAAAAATTTATTTTATTATATAAAATTTTAATAATAATTTTATATTAGTTTTTAACATGATATAATATTAAGATGATGACCAAATAACCATCTTGCAAACCAAAACCAAAGGTAACCCTAAGAGGAAAGCTCCTTGTCCATGGTTGGAAAGGAGCCATACACGACCAAGAAAAAACCAACCCCCCCTCTCTGTCTCATTGAAGGGGGATTGATTCGCAACGGGTTTTTAGTAAAAAGGATTGTCCAAATCTTGAGGGCAAAACGAAAGAACATGTGGTTTTAAAACTCAGTTAAGGTCGCCATTTACGCACTTGTCGTAGCGAACTAGTCTTACTAATCATCCTTCTCATTTTCAGGCACTTTTCTTGTCTACTTTGTACAAAGAAAAGAAAACCGTACAGTTTGGTACTTGTATTTTTCAACTTCTGCTTGACCACTTCCAAGAAGCCTTCAATTCTGTGTATGATATTGTCATTAAATAAATATATATGCAATCTTTCGAGAGATGAATTCGAAAAAAACACTGTGTAATATCAACGTTGGCCCAATCAAATATTCATGCCGAGTACAATAATGGTCCTAGTGGCATTGTGGGGTCTGTCTGAAGTGGCAGGATCCAACTTGCGGGTACCGGAAAAAGCTGGACAAGAGAGGATTCAAGTAAAGGATTGAGTTCTATACACTTGGGACCCACCGAGTCCACAACTTCTTTTCTTTAAAGGTTGAGCGTTGCGTTTAGGGGCGAGGAGAGAAGAGAAGAGATCCTGTATTGTGGAATTTCAAGGCAGCCCTCTTCTCTAGCCAAATCTATCTTTTCCCACGACATAAAATCATACCTTGATTCTTTCTCCCTTTTTTTCCTCCCTTTACCCAGATAGTAGGAACTGACCATTACCCGTTTGCTTTTAACTATGAGTTCTCCATTATTGTATGCTGTTGTCAGTATCGTGTCGTGTTTTTTTCTTGTGGCCACCTGATTTTCTGCTCCCCGTTTGGTTTAAAGTTGAGCTAAATATCGTCTGGGCTGTCCATTTGCACTCTAGAAAGTTTTGATTTTTTTGAGGTCAGCTGCTTTTGGGTACTTGTAAAATTTGTGTTTTCGACAATATTCTTTTCATGTTCTCCTGTTGTTTGTTTTTGGTTTTCAATCTGAAGATTTGCTTTTCTTGAGAGTCACTCGAAAAAAATTGTAAATTCTTCGTAGAGTAGCAGCCTTTTGTCATATGGCCTAGCCTGCTCTCTCGTTTTTTTATTCATGGTTGAATTTATCCTCCAAGCTTGCTTTCTGGAACTACGTTGATATTTGGGTACTTGTACAATAGAGCAAATTCAAAAGGCATTGCTTTTTAATTAAAAAAAGAAAAAAATTTGATTCTGGGTGACCCACTGTTTTAATTTGCTATCTAGATAAGCATTCTTTTTTAGTAGTGAATCTTGCTTAAAAAGGATGGTGTTTGGATATTGCTGAAAGAATAAGCATATTCGTGTAGAGCAAAAGAAAGTGGAAAATGAGAGGGGCAAAGGATGAGGAAAAGATGATGAGTCCTATGTTTCCAAGACTTCACGTGAATGATGCAGAGAAAGGAGGGCCGAGGGCACCTCCAAGGAATAAGATGGCCCTGTATGAACAGCTCTGTATTCCTTCTCAAAGGTTTAGCTCTGGGTCAGGGTCCATGCTGCCTGTTCTTCCTAAAAACGGCAGCAGCTTGGCCCCTTCAATCTCCTCAAGCTATGTGAGTTTGATAACTTATCTTTCTCTTTCCCTGTCTGAATTTGTCTTATTTTGGTCAGTAAGTTTGACAATGATACACCCTTGCTTCATGTCTTTGGTAAGCATCTACGCAATTAACATCGTTAGATTCTGATTAATATGAATTACATGCTGCTTTCGCCTCAGAGCATGGTGTTGGTTCATGTGGTAGTGTAGCTATCTGTTGCCCCCACGCCAAGGAACCGGTTTTGTAGACTTAAATGTGATCTTAGGATGCCGTTTTGATTGTTTAGTTCATCTACTTTTGTGAACATTTTCATTTGGCTTATAGAATAAAGGAAGCCGTTTTGATTATTTCGGCCTTTTCATAATTTTGGCTTTGGGATATTTATCTGTTTTCAAAAATTTATTCTTGTCCATTTACTTTTTATTTTTATTTATAATGCTTTGGGTTGGTTTTGTTTTCATTGCAATGGCTGTATGGTTGTGTATCATGAATTTCCGTACTTCTCTGCGACTTGTGTTGTTGGATTACAAATGAGTTATCTTTGTAGGGGACTGGCCATGAAAGGAGTGTTTTTACTCCAGTGAGTAACTCCCCAACACCTTTGCATTTGACTGAGAAGCTTTTTTATTATTCCTCTGGAGGAGTTAAGTCAAGCGCTCTGATGACAAGTCAGGAAAAATTTGTGGAAGTTACAAATGATCAAAACTTGAATACTTCTCGGCCATTGTCATTCAGTGCTACTTGCAATTCATTTCAATCACACAAGGTCTCTGACTTTAAGAACTTTTCATGGAAGAAGCTTGGAGATGAAAATGACTCTAGATTTCATAGCCCTGCTCAGTCAGGATCAAATCTTTATTGTAACAACAGTCAGCACAGTAAAGATCAAGAAAATCAGCATTGTTTGAACTTCAGCTTCTCTTTGCAATTTCAAAATACTACTGAAACCCAGAAGAAAAAAACTGGCACCATAAATGTAAAGGAAATAGACCATATGAGAATACAAATAGAAGACAATGGAAAAGTATTTGAGGCCTGTCAGAATTCCATGGAAAAATTTACTACAGTCTCATCAATTAAAGATAAACCTTCAGTATCAAGCCCATCAGGAAAAATTAGAAGTACCAAATCAATAAAGCGAACATATTCATCTTCAAATCAAGAGTGTAGAAAGAATTCAGTGAATGTCCTCAAATGCTTACCTGGTACAGATGAACAGTTGAATCAAGAGCTTGCCACAGTGCCAGAAAAGACTGTCATCGGGGATAATATTTTGGTGGAATACCGAGTTGTCACAGGCAAGGAAAATCCCTCCAAGGTGAGAAGTGAATTATATTCAAGGGCGTTGCTTCAAGATGATAACAGAAATCGTTGTGGGCTTGAGAAAAGAAGCAAGTACCGTAAAGACAAGCAATCTGGGTCGTTGAAAGCAGGAGATCTTGAAAGGAATGATGATGATGCAGAAACTTCCATGGTGGACTCCGTAACTGCTCTGGAGATTACTCCTGATGATGTTGTAGGAGTAATAGGTGAGAAACAATTCTGGAAAGCAAGAAGAGCCATCGTCAAGTAAGTATTCCTGTCAAATGGTTTTTATTTACATAAGCTGCAGCTAATCAGCAATATGTTGTAATTTGGAGAACAAAAGGTATTTTGTTGTATCCTTACCTGAGTTAAAATGGTGTTTTTGTAGTTATTCTCTTCAGTTGCACTAATTAGTTGGTCTGCATATGGCTCCTACTAGAATAATTCATCATGGTAATGTTGTAGCTGTTGGTTCAGTATGAATAGCATGATGCTCAAGGAACTTAAAGGACCTAAATGAAAGGAGTTCAATTTTATTGTCAGTCCACCAACAGTGTCCATTGCTCTTTGAGTTTGGAGTACTCTATATATACTTTCACAAGGTTTACAGAATTTTTTCAGATTATTTTTTTGGCGATACCATTTGTTTCCTGCTGTGGACTTAAGTACAGCTAAACTCTCTCCCCTTCCCCTCCCCTCCCCAATGACTGGTTCATCGCCTCACCCATCTGTTCATTTTTAAATTTGAATAGGTAAATTGGGTTAGATTGGTGACCTTCTCGCTTCCATCACACATGTAAGCAATACAAATTAAGCTTGTGGTTTTGTGCAATGAAGTAGAAGCAGCTAGTAGAAATAGATGAAATC
The DNA here is from genome assembly GCA_015708895.1 of Populus ilicifolia. Classification (NCBI taxonomy): domain Eukaryota; kingdom Viridiplantae; phylum Streptophyta; class Magnoliopsida; order Malpighiales; family Salicaceae; genus Populus; species Populus ilicifolia. The sequence continues at coordinate 444,659 of SRLM01000669.1, forward strand.
ACATGTGCTACACCTTGGTTTTTCGTTTAGATGAATATTCACTAAGATGTCTAAAGTATACTGCCGTCAGGATAAAAATGTCAGTAGACTAAAGGCTTACTTTTATGGAAGATTGACTTCCTCTTGAGCCATGATGGAGCATTCTGCTGCATTCCTTCTTTCACTAATATGTAGAACAGTGCCAGTATTGGTTTTAGCAACTCTTTGAAGTGGATTTATACTTATCTTCTTCTGATAAAAAATTGGCTCCACGCACAGAAGTTACCTTCTGAGTTTTGAACATCTGAAAATCCTTTTCATGTTTGGGTCCTGACTCATTTTGGAAGTATGTTAACATGGTAAATTTTTATTAATATGATGGAAGAATTTCTGATGAAAAAGCTTTTCAAAATCCAACTATTTTGTTGATATGTTTAAGAAAGAAAAACATAAGTGTTACCTCTATGATCCATGGCAGAAAAAAGTTATTTCTTCTACGATTCAGACTGATTGCATTTACAATTCTGAGAAAAGGAACCTACGAGTTTCAATTACATCTGAATCAAGGATTTTTTTTTTTGGATTTTTGTGAAAATATAAATATCGTTATCCCTTTTTGGTGTTCGGGTGTGCTTATCTGCTTTCTTGCCTGTAGTTTTCTAATGACTTGCTACCTATCTTGTCAGATGCTTCTCTTAATTGCATTCTTTGATAATTATAATGAGTAGAAAGACCTTTCATGATGCAAATTTATGAGAAGGAATGCTGCCGTGTCTAGTTGGTTGCTTATTCTTTGTAAACCCATGTTCCAGTGAAAAAAGTCCAAACACCTTGAATGTGCTATGAAAAATTTAGGTTGTGAATGCCTCTGATAAGGATGCTGAATTGACAATCATCAGGTGGCATATTTTAGTGAATGTTCACATAGTAGAGAAACTTCTGTTTTATCCACAAAATCTCATAGCTTATGTGCAATTGAGTTGGTTCTTTTCAGTTAGATAATGGTGCTCAATAGGCTAGCATATGATCTTGAAACCTCATTCCTTGCCAAAAAATACTTGGTGATTACCATAAGAAGGTGTTTCAGCTCAATTGTGATCTGCCTATATATTGTTCTATATATGATTGAATTTGGTTTAACTAGAACCTGACCTCTCTTGAATGTCGTAGAAATTAATTTTCTTCTTAGGATACTGGCTTGGTTGTTGGATATGAACTCACATTTTTGTAATTATTCAGTGTCTTGCCAAATATATGAAACATACAAATTGTGCCTTCTGTTTACAATTGGAGAAGGGGAAATCGGTCACTCCAATTATATTCTATTGAGTGCTAACATTGAATTAGGAGGGAAAATTGAGGGACTGACAGGCATATTTGAAGCCATGTTGCTGATACCATCTGATGCTGGAACTGGTTGCTTAAACATTACAGTATAAGAAAATGTCTTCAATTTTCTCATGTACGGACGGAATAGGAAAGAGGAAACAAGGAGGAGAAGAGGGATGAAAAGGGTATTGGAATAGATGAAGAGAAATAAGACTTTATTTGTACCAAAGGGAGAAAACATTAGTTTCAATTCTCAATAATTATTGAGCTATCATTAAACATGATAGTAGGTGCCCTTATGATGAGATCCTAAAACACTATAAGAAATAGAATGAAGTCTTAAACCAGAAATAAGTCCTAAATAATACTATCTATTACACACACACACACACACACACACTAGAATTACTAGATTCTCTAAATAGCATGCAAATAAAGTAGAATTCAATTCCTGGCTTTCCTAGAATCATTGCTCTTAAAATCCTGTCTCATTTTCTTTCTAACAAAATATGTGATGGAATAGTAAGGATAGATTTCTTGGGATTCATATCCTCTCAAGAAAGCAGTTGAGTCATCCTAGAGTATGACACATAATGGGATTAAATTTATACTGCTTTCTGCTTCCGACATATCCAGCAGTTAAATGCCTGTATGTTAAGATTTCATAAGTTTCACATGAAAAGACGCAATGGTATCGGTGATAAGCTCATTCAATTTTTGGGTCATAATCTGTTGCATGTGTCATTTTGGATGAAATTTGTTACATATTGTTCATGTCATGCAGCATTATTCTTCTTGAAATCTACTGGGCAGCTATATTCTAAGGCTTCTAGTGTGGTTGAACTGGGTTGGCTTGTTACTTCTGCACTTTTAACTTTTTGTCCTGTTCCAATCCATTATTATATAGTTATTGACATGCCCCTTTCTTTTGTGCATTTTAACACATGATTGTTTTGAGTTTCCACTAGGGTGTGGATATCTCTGTATGTTTGTGCTTTAGGTTGGAATTCTATCAGATTCACCCTAGCAGTGTGTTTTGTCTTCAAATTTGAGCCCCATAGGTTCTGGTTGTTCATAATTGTGTGAAAGATGAACTGTCAATTAATTTTCCAAGGAAAATAGGACTTGTTACATCAGTGCAATTCATTTGGCTAGAATTATTAATGCAGTCATTATTTACCTAATAGTATGAGCTGATTTTCTGTCCATTCAGTGCTCGTGTAATTTCTAACTTTTGGACAATTCCAATATACATCGCTTTACGTGCTCTTTTTATCTATCTGAATTATTTAGTGATTTGCCCAACTCTTTTACTAAATTTCAGTCAACAAAGAGTCTTTGCCGTGCAAGTATTTGAGTTGCATAGACTCATAAAGGTAAGCTGATAATTCCGGTTGTGTTTCTCTACCATAAGATATGTACCAGTTTCTTAATTATTTTGTTCCGTGAGGAAAATCTCTTAGCATTAATTGGAACAGGTTCAAAAATTGATTGCTGGATCTCCGCATCTATTGCTTGAAGATAACTTTTATGTGGGAAGAGCTTCCTTGAAGGTATCCCAGATCAACAAGGTACCGTGTAAGGGTGCCATGATTGTTAAAACAAATGATCATTCACAAAAGAAGTCTAAGTGTGCCATGATTGTTAAACCAAATGATCATTCACAAAAGCAGCATACGAGCGCTGACTCTGCAGGAGAGAATGTAGTTGGGAAGCTTCCCCTTCCTTCCACTAATGATGAAACTAGTAAAGAACCTATTAGCCAGCGATCAAATTATTCAGGAAGCGCACCACCAGCTCCTGTGGCTACCATCGCCAAACCATCTCCATGGTCTTACCCACCACCAGGAAATCAGTGGCTAGTGCCTGTCATGTCACCTTCTGAGGGACTTGTTTACAAGCCCTATGCAGGACCATGTCCTCCAGTTATTAGATTCATGGCACCAGTTTATGGCAGCTGTGGTCCAATCAGCCTTGCTCCAGGTGGCGGAGACTTTTTGAATGCAGCATACAGCGTTTCAGCTTCTAACCATGAAGAAATTGTTATCCTTCCTGGAAACCCTCATTTTGGGCAGACTTTCTTTCAACCATTCGGCATGCCAGTCATGAACCCATCCATATGCGACTCTGCAGTAGAGCAGATTAGCCCTCACAATGGACCACAGTCAAAGGACAATCAGTTAGCAGTTGGAGACATTAATTTCAACATCCCTCTTCAGAGTTCATGTAACATGTCAAACCAGATGAGCAGAGTGATCTCCTGTTGTGTTGAGAATTTTCAAGGATTAAAAGAAAGTGAGATCCAGGGAAGTTCTGCAGGTAATCTCCCTAAGATGTCCAAATCAAATGCACTTCCTCTTTTTCCGATGGAACCAACACTTCATACATCCTATCCAAATGCACAAACAAATGAGCAGCAGGCACGTGTGATTAAGGTTGTACCTCACAACCCTAGATCAGCAACTGAATCAGCTGCCCGAATTTTCCAATCCATACAAGAAGAGAGAAGACAGTATGATTAGTTTATTGGGAATGCCTGCGCTCCAGTACGAGGAAAATGATAGCTATTTAACAGTCTTGCAGATGTATTTTCCTTTGTAATTTGTAATTCTACCATATATGTTACGTCTTGTAAATATGTTGTCGAAAGAGAATTGTATATGAGGCGATCCTCAATGTTTTAAGCAGGTTGTTTGCTTTGTCATCCTATAAATAAATGCCTTCTGTTCTAACATCTCAAATGTTACCTTGGAAGAAGAAATGCAGATGGAAAATGTAATGTAATCTTATCTGTGAAAACCGAAACGGAAATGATACCAAACAGTGCTTCAATGGTTCAATCGTCATCGTCCGCCACATTTCCTTCCTCTAGGCCAGGTGACACCATCCATAACATAAGATATAAGACCTTTTTTGCGATATCCCGATTGTATAAATTAATTATCTTAACTTAAAACATACAAGATAATATAGACTAAGCAAGAGGTCGATCCCACAAGAAAGATTTAATTCAAATTTTTATATTATACGTCATGCAATTGGAGGGTTTTGATTTGTAATAATCTAAACTATGAAAAAAATTAAACTAGCAAACAAAATTAATTGAAATCAAAATTTATAAAGAAAACAAACCTTGATCACAAGCACACATTCAACAATGGAAATTAGAACCGATCCTTGGAACTAAAATTGCAGTTTATGTTTTGAAATTTTTTTTTTAATGTTGATTAATTAACAGATCTGCCGTATAACTAATTCTAACCAACAAACAATCAAAGTGTTTGCACTAATGATTCAATTTAATAGCAGCTTTAAGAACTAGATAATTTCATCAAGAATAACATACAAGTTGTTTGTAACTTGTGTCACTTTGTTCAAATGTTCTCTTTAAGTTCAATAACGTAGTTCTGCCACAATTACCAAGTTTAGTTGCTTTACAAGTTCATATATCACAACTCTGGTTTTAATATTAAACTTAACAATAGATTATTCACAATAATAACTTAGAGTCCGCTCTAGCAATCATCAACAACAATCATAGGAAATATGCATAGGAAAATAATCATACTCATTCATAACATAAATTGAAAAAAAATAAAAATAAATAAATCTCACGATTCTTGAAATTCGAAGGTTTGTTGTGTCCTTGCAACCAAGAATAGAGCTTAGCCTTGTATAACTATTGAACAACTAATCCTAAAGAATGAAGAATGCATAATTTTTAGTTTTTTAGAGGAGGGGGGTGTTTTTCTCCTCTTGGGTGGCTATATGCTTGCGATCAAGGTTTGTTTTCTTTATAAATTTTAATTTCAATTGATTTTGTTTGCTAGTTTAATTTCTTTCATAGTTTAGATCATCACAAATCAAAACCCTACACTTGCATAACGTATAGTATAAAAATCTAAACTAAATCATCCTTATGGGATTGACCCCTTGCTTGGTCTATACTATCTTGTGTGTTTTAAGTTAGGGTAATTAATTTGTGCGACCACGACATCGCAATAAATTTTGGCGTCGTTGTCGGGGAAGTAATTTTAGTTGATTCTTGTGCTTGTATTGTTATTTTTAGTTACCATGATTTTTTTATTTATATTTCTGAAAAAAAAACAGAATTTTTGTTTGCGGTGGTACTGTTTATTTGTGGTAGTGGTATTGTTCAAAATAGAATTGTTTGTGGAATTAGGTTTTGGCTTTTCTTTACTTAAAGAAAAATGATGTTTTGAACAAGACTAGTAGTATACTACTAGCCCTACCCTATTGAGGCTAAATTCTATTATTTTATAAGGTTTTTAAGTAGTTTTAGTTTTCTAGCATAGGATTTTTATACAATTTATATTATTTTTGATATTTTATGTGGTTGGTTTCTTTTGAGTTTTTTTGATGATTTATGCCAGTAACACGTTCTACTAATTAAAGTTAAGTGTAGTTGGATCTCAAAATAGATAAAACTTTACGCAGGTTACGAAAGGAAGCTCGCCTCAACACTATGGCTATTGCACGACAACAAACACTTAAGGAACTTGCTGCTCTTAACGTGAAAAATCAATCACTGTGTATAAACATTGACAATAATGTAAACTTTGAGCTCAAATATGGTTTTATACACTTGCTACCAACATTTAATGGTCTTGTAGGAGAAGATCCTTATACTCATCTCAAGAAGTTCCATGTGGTTTATGTTGGCCTGAAACCGAATGGAGTTAATGAAGAACAAGTTAAGTTGAAAGCTTTTCCTTTCTCTTTAAAAGGGGTAGCAAAGGCATGAGTTTTCTCTATTCTCCCAGGTTTTATTGGAACTTGGAATGCCATGACGAAGATTTTCTTTGAAAAGTATTTTCTAGTATCTTGAGTTGCCAACATAAGAAAAGAAATATGTGGGATTTGGCAATCTCATGGAGAGACACTCTTTGAATATTGGGAAAGATTTGAGAAACTCTACATTCAATGTCCCTTATCATCAAATACCCTATCAACTACTCATTCAATATTTTTATGAAGGATTGATGCCTATTGATTAGTACTCAAAAATGCATTTTTATCATGGTTTTATATCATCATTTTGCACTTGAAGTATCAATAACTCCTTAACTAAAGTATGTTTTATTATAATCTATCTAATAATATAAGATACCTTTAATTTATGGTAAATGTCTATTTTAAATGCAGGCCTATCACATAAATGAAAAGATTGATTGATGACTTTAAGAACTTCAATTGCAAAGGCAAAAAGATGATCAAACTTAGAAAAGAGATGTCGGTGCAATCCAAACTGGAACACTGTTCGGTAATTGGGTCATATCTGGAGCTATAGATCTCAGATTTAGGTCTACTTTATATGGATAGAAAGGTAAGACATAGGCCTACAACTTTTCTATAGAGCCTAAGATCTAAAAAGGCCATTTTGAAGTCCAAATTGTTGCAACAACAAAAAAGCCTGAATTTGTCCTCCAGCCGGAGCACTGTTTAGTATTTTGGCCATATCTGGAGTTCTAGAAGTCAAAATGAGCTGAATTTTTATACACAAGAAAGCTGAGACAATTGTTTAGAACTTTCATGTTTTCAAGTGGCTCTAATTTTGACGTCATCAATGACGTTTTGGGCAGACAAGAGAAGATAAGGATTGTCACCAAGTTAAGGGTTGGCCATCTACTCATCAATTAGTCATCAAATCAATAGCTCCCAATTTTGGCCTATAAAAGGAGGCACTTGCCATGCATTTAGGAATCTTGGTGTCCAGATCAAGATCATGCTCTTGTTTTCTCTCTTTGTATTCTTTATGTTTTGTTTTCATTAATATCAAGTTTATGCCTTTCATTTCCTTTCCTCTGCTTTGTTAACTCTTATCTTATTTATGTTTTTATTTTGTTTATCCATTTTTTTTTCTTCCATTATGTCTAGCTAAGTTAATTATGTCAAGGTGAAAAGGTTACACTAATGGTGTAAGAATAAGTATGGTATAAACTTAATATGTACTTTAATGTTTGATACTAACATGTTTTATATTTGTTATCTTGTTCACTCTTTAATACTTTGCTTGTTAAATGATTAATCTTGATTTATGTTGTATAACAATTGGTACAACAAATGCTTGGCACTTTCATAGCCCATACTGTATGGTATAACCGACACCTGAGCTATGAAAGGAACTTGATTTGTTGTTAACATAAGTTATAATCATGAATGCTTGATGAAATTTACAAGTATTAGCATTAATTGAATAAGATGGCTAATGTAATCATGTTAACAATCTATAATCTGATTGGAACCTCCTTTATGTGTGGTTTCCAATTGAACAATAAGAGTTTATATTAAACTTGTTTGACATACCATTAGTGCAACCTCTAACCTTGACATTTGTTATTATCATTGTTAATCCTTTAATTTTCCATCTCAAAGTTCTCATCAATTTTTCTTCTTCTTTATTATTGTTGTTATTATTATCACTATTATTATTATTATTGTTTTTGTTGTTATTGTTCTTGTTATTGTATTATTATTATTTATAATTTGTACAATTAACCTCCCTGTGGTTCGACCCCGGTCTTGCCGGGTTATTTATTACTTCGACACTCCTGCACTTGGGAGAAGACATCAATCATTTTTTCATGTCAAGTTTTTGGCGCCGTTGCTGGAGAGGTAAGTTTTGTATAAATTATAATTTTTAGTTTATTTTCTCTTTTCATTTTTTCTTGTATATAACTTTGTTTTTTTTCTTTTCTCTTGTTTCTTATTCTTTTGTTTTCCTTTTTCTTTTATTTTATTCCTACACGTGCATGAGAGTATGGTCACGTACATCAAGTGGTAGACTTTGTAGGGTATTCTCATCATTTTCAGAAAATATGGCTGAAGAAGATAATCAATCACTTTATAATGAGAATAACCGTGCTAGAACACTTAGAGACCACATGAATCCAACAAGAACAAGTGCACCATCATGCATAGTTTTTCCTCCCGATACATCTCATTTTAATTTTAAGCCAGACATTATTCAACTTTTACCTTCTTTTCATGGTTTAGAATTGAAAAATCCATACTTGCATTTAAGAGAATTTGAAGAGGTCTGCAACATATATTATAATCTAAATTGTAGCATGAACACCATCAGATTAAAACTTTTTCCTTTTTCATTAAAAGATAAAGTTAAAACATGGCTATAAAATTTGAGACCAGGATCCATTCGTGCTTGGGATGAAATGAAACAACAATTTTTAAAGAAGTTTTTCCCATCTCATAGAACAAACTCTTTCAAAAAACAAATCACCACTTTCACTCAAAAACTAGGGGAAACATTTTACCAATGTTGGGATAGGTATCGAGACTTGCTTAGTACTTGCCCTCATCATGGTTTTGAAACATGGAGATTGGTTTCATATTTTTATGAAGGGTTAACGCCTAAAGATAGGCAAATGATTGAATTGATGTGTAATGGAACTTTTAAAGACAAAGGCCCTGATGAAGCAATAGAGTACTTAGACTTGTTAGTTGAAAATGCTCAAAATTGGGACACCGTGGGTACTTATGAGGCACCAAGTAAAACTTAACCTCATATATCTAGTAGAGGTATGTACAACTTTAAGGAAAATCATGACCTTTAAGCCAAGTTTGCATCTTTAGCTAGAAAAGTCGAGGCACTAGAATTGAAAAAGAGTGGTCAATTAAAATATGTTGAAAACATTGCATGTCAAATATGTGAAACAAATGAACACTCAACCAATAACTGTCCAACCTTGCCTTCTTTTAAGGAATGTATCCATGAACAAGCCCATGCTTTAAACAGTTTTCAAAGGTTCAACCACAACCCATTCTCACAAACATACAACCCTGGTTGGAGAAATCATCCAAATTTTAGTTGGAAGAGTAATGCACAAACTTCACAACCACCATTTCAAGCACATCATAATATCCAAAATTCTCATGGTTATGCACCTCCTTATGCTCCACCTCCTAGAAGAAATCTTGAGGAAACATTGCATGCATTTATTGAAAAGCAAGAGACAATCAATACTCAACTTGCTCAAAACATGACAGATTTTAAAGATACTCTTGCAAAATTAACATCTGCTCTCAGTTTCCAAGAGAAAGGTAAGTTTCCATCTCAACCACAACAAAATCCCAAGGGGCAATACAATGCAAATGCAAGTAGTTCCGGAAGCCAACACATGGATCAAGTCAAATCAGTCACTACTCTTCGCAGTGGTAAGGTTATTGAAAAACCTTCTCTTGAACCTTATGAGAAAGATGATGAGTCAATCTCTGAGGGTAAGGAAGAGGTTGAACCTGAAAATTGCAAAGAAAAGACTGATTCTCCGCCAGCACTTCCATTTCCTCAGGCCATGACCAAACAAAGGAAAGTCAATCACAACTCTGAAATTTTTGAGACTTTCAAACAGGTAAGAATCAATATACCTTTGCTGGATGCTATTAAACAGATTCCTTCCTATGCTAAATTTTTGAAAGATCTATGCACTATGAAGAGGAAACTGAATGTGAAAAAGAAAGCCTTTCTGGCCGAATAAGTAAGTGTCATTCTTCAGAACAATAATGCTTTGAAATATAAAGACCCTGGCTGTCCTACAATTTCTTGCTTTATTGGAGAGTATAAAATTGAAAGAGCCTTACTTGATCTTGGTGCTAGTGTGAATTTACTTCCATATTCAGTTTTTCAGAGTCTCAATCTAGGTGAGTTAAAACCAACTTCTATAACTCTTTTACTTGCTGATAGATCTGTAAAAGTGCCTAGAGGAATAATTGAAGATGTGTTAGTACAAGTCGATAAATTCATTTATCCTGTGGATTTTGTTGTCTTGGACACACAACCTGTTGAGGCATGTAATTCATTTCCTGTTATTTTAGGACGTCCGTTTCTTGCAACTTCTAACGCATTGATTAATTGTAGGAATGGACTGATGAAGCTATCATTTGGAAACATGACATTGGAGATGAATATTTTCAACATTTGCAAGCAACCTGGAGATGATAATGATTTACAAGAAGTAGATCATATTGATGAATTAGTTTATGATCAACTTGAATCTACTTTAAGTAAAAATGAGTTCGATGAACCGGAAGATTTGCAAATGATTTATTCTAAGGAAGAAATCACGGATGAAAAAAGCACTAAAAATCTTGATGCAGATCTTTTGTCAATAGTGACAACAAATTCGACATCTAGCATCACACCAATCGGTGATTACTTTCCTAACGAATCCATACTTTCTCTTAATCCAATGCCTTGGTATGATAAAAATATTAATTTTTTTGCTTTAGGAGATTTGCCAGCTGATTGGAGTACCAAAGACAAAGAAAAGTTTTTGAACGAAGTGAAGAACTTTTATGGTGATGACCCTAACTTATTCAAATATTGTCCTGATCAAATATTTCAAAGATTCATTCCCGACAATAAGGTAAGTAGTGTCATTAAACTTTGTCATTCTGAAGCATGTGGAAGTGATTTCTCGTCAAATAAGACTGCTGCAAAAATCTTTCAAAATGGATTTTATTGGCCCACCATATTCAAGGACACACATGTATTCTGCAAAGCTTGTGAAAATTGTCAAAAAGTTGATACTGGTCAAAAAGTTTTGTTTTATAATTCTCAACTTTATGCATTCCCTAGTGAGCTAAGATCAAGATGGAAGAATTCTTATGGGGCTTGTGATATTGAGAATTCAATGAATGACAATGATTTTAAGGAAAATGAACATCGTTCGAAAGCTTACTTTGATAATTTTTCTAGTGAAAATGAATCAACTAGTTGGAATGATCTTGTAGATAAAGGTTGATTATTTTATTTCTCTTACATTATTTTTGTGTTTCTTTTTGAGTGATTTTTGCTAGTGAAAAGAAAGAACAAGTGATACTTGGTGAAAATATGGGCAAAATTAAAAAAAAAAGAAAAAGAAAAGAAATATTCCTTTATGTTCTTAAGATTTTATGTTGAAAAAGCTTGAAATCAAAAGAAGTTAAGCATTGGTGATTAAAGATGGAAAATTTATGTGCTTTGATGAAATATCTTGTTTGAAATATTATTTTTTTAGAATGCTCTACTATCTTTGATTTGAACCTTTTCTTTTACTCTCTTTTACCTGAACTTAACCTTAACCTCATTACAAACAGAAAATAAGACCTTTTGATTCATGCATTGTTTGTAATATGTTAGTAATGAAGATGAGATTGAAAAGCAAGCTTATGGTAGAACATACTCTATGATTGAATTTGAGAGATTTAAACACATAAACCCTAAACACATGAGTGTTGGAGTGTATATCAATGAGAGGACCTATCACTTTGGTATGACATAGATTTCATTTAAATCCCGATGATTGATTGAGTTTTGAAGTTTGCATGTAAATAAATTCATGAAAATTTATACTCTTTATCTTTCTTAATTGTATTCTTATTTATAATGCATATGTTCTTGGATATTTATGGGAGATTAAGAGATTGATCATATTTATTTTTAATTTAATTTTATTTATCCTTTCTCGAGGACAAGAAAGAGCTAAGTGTGAGGGTATTTGATATAACCATATTATTCGATAGTTTCATCCATATTTACCCAATGTTTTATCCATGTTTTATATATAAAATGCCTTAATATTCTTTGTTTTATATTTTAAAGGTACTTTTGGATGAAAGATGCATAAATAAATAAATTAGAAATAATTGGTAGATTTGACCTTCAGTCAATGTTTTATGCAGAACGTGACCTCTAAAGGTCAAAATAAAGTGATTCTAGTGGCATTAAAAAGCTAACATCCATACTTTTCTGTACATCTAAGGCAAGAAAATAAAATGAAGAAGAGTATGGAAATTGCAGCTTTCAAATTCAAATCTTCAATATGCTAGTGTTGACCTTCGGCTATTCAAACTTGAATATCTGGAGCTACAAAAGTTCAATTGATGCAAATTAAATTTTTTTGGATTCCTGACTCAAATTTCTATAAACTCTCCAAATTTCATACAATTTTCTTTTTCATATGATTGAGATATGATTTTTTAAAGATGACAACTAAATTCTGCCAGCAAACAGGTTTCGTGAAAAAACGAGTCCAAATTATGTTCCGAAACTTCTAAACTGACATCCAAGTTTTTATATCAATAATTTAGCTTCTCTAAGTCAGAGCTTGGAGATTTTATGCAAGACTATTTCTTTTTTTTAGAAAAAATAGTTATTGTAATACTTAAATATAAACTGCTAACTTAAGGGAGGACTATTTTGTAAAATAGAGACTAAGGTTTTCTAAGATATAAAAAGAATGAGAAAAGAAATGCCCTCCTTTTTGAAAGCTGCAATTTCCATGCTCTTCTTCATTTTATTTTCTTGCCTTCGATGTACAGAAATGTATGGATGTTAGCCTTTTAATGCCATTCGAATCACTTCATTTTAACCTCTAGAGCTCATGCTCTGCACAAAACATCGACTGGAGGTCAAATCTATCAATTTTCTCCAATGTACATTTTTTTGCATCTTTCATCCAAAAGTGCTTTCAAAATATAAAATAAAAAATATTAAAATATTTTACATATAAAACATAGACAAAAAATTAAATAAATATAAATAAAACTATCAAATAAAATAGTTACATTAACCTCCATAGCTCATTTGAACAGTCCATGTAGCAAAGATTACGGATACAGCTAGCTTTACCGAATACTGAAAGTCAAACTTCAGACTGGAGCCTCTGCCGAGAGCAATAGTCTTGCATCTTGGCAGTAAATATAGTGGTGATGAGCAAGGATCAGCAAAGCTCTGCAAGTCGAACACATTCTACACCGGCTGCAGACTTTTAAGTTTGTAATATCCATCTATATCTTGCACTTTCTGCGCAGAAGTTTCAGAATTTAGAGAACAGCTGTTGATTTCAACAACAGCACAGCCATCGGGAAGACTGCATGCCACAACATGGCAAAGGTAATCTAGGTCACGGGCACATGTGACAGGGTTACAATGCGTGGGGCCACAAGCTTTAGCAGGAATTTATTCAACTTCATGTGCAAACCAGCACGGTATGGATCTGCAAAATTTGTCTCGTTAAAATGTAGATAAAAAGACTCAATGATCAGCATCTCCTTTGAAATAAGATTACATAATGATTATTATAACAGCTTGTAGAAAGTATCCTATATAGAACAGACTGGAGATTAGATATTCAAGCTCCCGACACCCCCAGCTAGGTTGTATTGAGACTTGTACTACATTACACAGAAATTGAACCAGAGAGTTACAGACCAACCCTATTATGTCCTAAACCCCTTTATCATTACACTAAATGAAAAGGCCACTAACATAATTCTATCATACATGTACATGTCAATTCCTGCTGAACAATAATCAATTAGTTATCCAGGTTCTGTGTATCCTCAATATATCAGAATTTTATTCTTCACAACTTATAAATGCATTTCTGCAATATCACTGCCCTCAATCAGAATCAGACAACAAAAATATAGAATCTAATTGAACACTTCATGATAGCGCAGTGGTTGCCTGTTGACATGCTAATAATTAACAGGACTAGCCGTCGATAGTCTCAACATGTAATTGGCAGCAAATGTCCAAGTATATCACATATTTTGCCAGTCTACAAATGTAGAAATGCAAAGACAAGAGGGATTCATAAACACGTTTTTCAAGGGATGAAACTTTACAAGAAATGCCATAGGGGATCAGATTTAGCAACAAGTTCAAAGGGAGTATAGTAATTCCTCCGATGTTTATATTAGAGAAGCAAGTTCAAAGGGAGTATAGTAATTCCTCCGATGTTTATTTTAGAGAAGAAAGAATATCTCATTCTCGTATCATTAACTCTTATAAGAGAAGAAGTTTCATGGAATTAAACTTAATATTACAATACTTTTTCATAACACGTATTTAGATTATATTAGTATGTGGAGAATTGTAGGTGCTTGGATGTTCATATAATTAATGTCATCAATACATTTACCAAAAACAACTAAAATAACACTACGTATTTAAATTTCAAAATTAATTATAATACTTCCCCTTAATTTTTAAAAATCTTTCAATCCTTGAATTTTTAAAATATATTAGAGGATCATTATGCAATGTGTCGGAGGATTATTTTGTCGTGGCTGAAACACCTTTCTAATCACTTGTTGATAATAATAAGAACTTCAATGTCTTCTTCTTCTTCTATTTTTAACAGCCAAATTGCTGCCACTATTGTTTGAATTTTCCATCCTTATCTGGAAAAGATCTTTCTTACATTTTTATCTTAGCCACTCTTTTCATCATGGCTGCCTAATGTCATCTCATTGCCATCTTGTTAATATCCATTTCTTTAGTAATTGTATTTGCTTGAACATGGCTATTTTTAATGATTCTTCTTGCAGGTATATTTCTCGAGCTAAGCATCTTTCTTTTAAGATCACGGTCTTCAAGTGGCCTTTGTCTTTATTATCTTCTTCTTATCATGACTCATTGGATCATTTTCTATCTTTTTCCTTAGAAATAGCTCTCTCGTGCACAACACGACATCATCATATGTGCAATGACTCGTCAGCTTGTATCAAGCTTTTTTTGGACTTCTATCTTTTTTGATGCAAAGATCTAATTCTTTTGTTAGACTTCACCAACTTGCAACTTTATTTTATTTTTTAAATGTCAATTTTTCATCCACTCTGTCGTGTCCACAATCCATTTATTATTGGGATTTCTCATTTTCTTCAACACGCATGCTCTAACTAATCTCACAAACACTTACTACTAGATGAAACTACTTTTGATATCATTTTGTTAGAGCTGAACCTTAACTCGGGACTTCATTAAAAAAGAAAGAATTCATCCACTCTGTTGTGTCCACAATCCAATTATTATTGGGATTTCTCATTTTCTTCAACACGCATGCTCTAATTAATCTCACAAACACTTACTACTAGATGAAACTAGCTTTGATATCATTTTGTTAGGGCTTAACCTTAACTCGGGACTTCATTAAAAAAGAAAGAATATATATACCATTTTTATACCATGCAACTCTCGTTTCATGGACTTGCAACACTTTTATGAATCATATTTGTTAAGTATTAGTATATAGATGCTTGGATAATCAAATAATTAATGTTCTATATGTGTGTGTGCGTGTGCGTGTGCATATAGAATAACTAAAATGACATTTTACATTTAGAATTTGAAATTAATTTTAACACTCAAGACCTAAAGAGACCCGTATGGCTATAGCAGGTTTGTGACACAAGTTCGATATATTCAAGTACAGAAAGGGAAATAAAAATCATGCAAACCATACGAGGGGAAAAGAACGAAAAGGGGAACTGATGTCCAACAAGTTAGAAAAGTTTGTCAGTTTCCTTTGCTTCCCAGCTACAGACACTTGCACACAAAAACTAGCTATATTCTCCCTTATAAACAAGGGATAATCGAGTACAAGCTTACTGTTTTGCCACTATACAAGTACAAAGTCAAAGGACCTTTCGAAGGCTGGGAAGAAAATTAGGACAGGGCATTGAATTAAAAATGCCATCGGGGTGGCTATATTTCACAACACAAACGCATGGCAATCAGTTGACTTGTCTTCTTTGTCGGTTCTGAAAAAGATGTCAGGTTTCTGTACTTATCCAACTTTAGCAACATTACACGATTATTATATGCAACTAAACCGACAAAAACCAATACTTAACAAGGTTTATTGGAAGTACTAACCTAATTGAATATAACATGGAATAATGGGCTTCATGATGCTAAACAATTATGGAACTTTGTCAGAAAACTTTCCTACATGGATTGTCAGCTCAAGAACTAATGTTCCTCACAATTTTTGGTGTTTTACAACCACCACAATACTCGAAAGGGGCATCTACAAGATCCCAATGAGGTGATATTGTCTCTACCTTGGTTACATATAGTTTCGAAAGAATAAAACAGCACAAGTAATAAGAAGGAGAGAAAAGAAAAGAAAAGAAAGACGTAAATGTTAAAAAAGACTTGATTTTGTGAAGATCATCCACGTTATATTTTGAGCACTACAAGGACCCACTCTAGAACTAAAATTACAGGTATGCATTAAGCCAGCCTTTCTTTTAAAAACTTCATGTCATTAGTGGGAGAGAATCCTGATTTATAGTTATTGCTTATATATGTATGTTTCATCCACGAAGACACATCATTGAAGCATTGAAATAGTGGAATTAATACATAAGAAATCCAAGGCAACGGAGGCAGAACTAGGTTATATCTCGGGGTGCCATGGTTTTGCATTACTTAGTGACAAATTTTGGGTATTTTTATTTATTAACACCATTTGAAAAAAATGTTGGCCAAACAAAACATTTTAAAAAAGCTTTTAAAATATTGTTAATGGAAAACTTGTTATTTCAGAGAAATTATTAAATAGATTGATATAAGATACCATAAAAAAAGATGAGAGATAAAAAAATCTCAAAAAAACATAGCTTCTAATTATGACATTACTGATATTTAAAAAAAATCTTGACAAGATAAATTGAATTATACCAAGAAAGATCATCAACAATAATAAAACTAGGTCACACTCTTTATCCAAAGACAAGTGAATCGCTGCTACGTGTGTAATACTCTAATTGTTACACAATAAACTAGCCAAAGAAGCAATTTGGGCCAAAAGATAAGAAAGATAAAATAGCAAGCTAGACTTGGTAAGTATTTCCGTATTAAACAAAGTTTAGGCCATATAGAAATGAGAATAGACTAGATTATACATTGAACAAAGTAGGTTATGAAGTTTGTGTTGGGAAAGGAACAACCAATCTTTACCATATTATAATTCACAAGTCCCAATTTGTTTTTCTCTTTGTGGAATCAAAATTAGGATTAAATAATTAATAAAATAATAAAAATAATCACAAATCAACACCAAGATTTTTACGTGGAAAACCCGATGCAGGAAAAAATTACAGGACCGTAGTCCACTTAAAAACTTCTACTATTAACAAATAATTGGTTCACAATTATTCTTTCTCAAATTTAACTAAGGGCTACAGTAGTTATATCATCAAGAACAACCTATTCTTGAAATACAAAAAGATTAAAGGGAAACATATTTGAGAAAAACTCACAATATCAGCTTTGATTTTATAGCAAAACAACCTCTTTATGCACCACCAGTCTTCGATCTCACCATCAAGAATAAAGATTAATGTGTTTAGAAGTTGATATCAAAATCTCAGCTCAATCTAATGGTTAACGAGCTGGAAAATAAGAATGAAGACAGACGGTTCAGCTGCATACTTTTTTTTCCCCTCCCATGCTTTCTGTTATGTTATTTTCTAATTAATACTGCCACTAAGTGGCATACCTATTTTAATTCAGAGAGGCAGCCTTGCTTTATTATCTCTTACAAGTTAATATGATGGCCCCTTATTATATAGTATGGGATGACACACAACAAATCTCACCCTCATGCACCATGTGAGGAATCCACCATATTGACGATCAGCTTGTAAACTTCAATGAAGGAGGCTCTACCAGGCCTACTTCCCTTCTACAAAACTCAAACTTCTCTCTCGGTAAAGACTTGGTCATTATATCTGACGCATTGTTATCATTATAGATCTTCTCAATAACAAATGATTTCATCTCCATAGCATCTAGAATCCATTGATATCTAACCTCAATATGTTTTGATCGAGAGTGAAAAGTAGGATGCTTACTGAGATGGATTGCACTTTGATTGTCACAGTGCAACATAAACTTCTTTTGAATTAGACCAAGTTCATGTTAAAACTTTTTCATTCATAACAACTATTTTCCCCTTTAGTAATAGTAATAGTAATAGATTCAACCTCTGTAGTGGATAATATAAAATATTTTTGCAACCTTGATTGCCATAAGACTGCTCTCCCTACAAACTTCATCCTGTATCTTGATGTGAACTTTCTAGAATTAACATCAACAACTATATTTGTATTTGTGTACCCATTTAACACAGGTTTATTATTGCTAAAATAAAAGCTAAAATTAGAAGTACCTTGGAGATACTTGAGAATCCATTTCATTATTGATCAATGTTTTTTACCAAGATTAGAGAGGAATTAATTAATCACACACAAAGAAGATTTCAATTGTATTATAAGTTGTTAACATGATTACATTAGTTATCTTATTTAAATAATGCTAATACTTGTAAGTGTTGTCAGGTATTCATGATTATAACTTATGTTAACAACAAATCAAGTTCCTTTCATAGTACAAGTATCGGTTATACCATACGGTTGAGCTATGAAAGTGCAAAGTATTTTTTGTATCAAGTGTTATACAATAAAAATCTAAACTAACCATTTAATAAACAAAGTATTAAAAGTGAATAAAATAACAAATACAAAACATGTTAATATTAAACATTAAAGTCCATATTGAGTTTACACTATACTTATTCTTACACCATTAGTGTAACCTTTTCACCTTGACATAATAAACTTAACTAAACATAATAAAAGAAAAAATAATAAACAAACAAGATAAGAACATAAATAAGATAAAAGTTAACTAAGTAAAGGAAAGAAAATAAGAAGCATAAACAAAAGATTAATATAAGTAAAACTTAAGCATTACAATAAAGAGAGAGCATGAGCATGAGCATGAGCATGATCTTGATTTGAAAACTAAGATGCCTAAATGCATGAAAAATGCCTCCTTTTATAGGCCAAAATTAAGAATTATTAATTTGATGACTAATTATTAAATGGGTGACCAATTATTGACTTAGTGACAATCTTTATCTTCTTGTTTGCCAAAAACATCATTACTATTGTCAGAATTCAAACAAACTTAAATCATGAAAGTTTTAGGAAATTGTCTCAGGTTTCAGAAAAAAAATTAAGGTCATTTGGACTTTTAGAACTCGAGATATGAGCTAAACACTGAACAGTATTAGGTTGTAAGACAGATTCTCATTTGGACTTTTAGAACTCAAGATATGGACTAAACACTGAACAGTGTTGGGCTACAAAACAGATTTAGACTTCTTTATTGTTGTTAAGATTTGGACTTTTAAATAGCAGAATTGAGTCTTACCTTCCAACATGAAAGTTTTAGGCCTATGTCTTAGCTTTCTATCCATATAAAGTAGACTTAAGTATAAGTTCTATAGCTTCAATTATGAACCAATTATGAAACAGTATTTTAGTTTGGACTGAATCAACATTTCTTTTCTACGCTTCACTCACTTTTTGTCCTTTCAATTTCAGTACTTCAACTTATCAATCAATCCTTTTGTCAATGTGATAGGCTAGCATTTAGGACAAACATTTACCATAAATTAAAGGTATCTTATGGTATCAGACTTGTTATTATAAAACATGCTTTAGTTAAGGAGTTATTGATACTTCAAGTGCAAAATGATGATATAAAACCTTGATAAAAATTCACTTTTAAGTACTAATCATGAACTAACATCTTTTTTTTTTAAGTTTGGCCTTCTCATTATTTTCTAAATTTTATAAGTTAAACTCATTAATCAATCCTTTTATTTATGTGATAGACCTGCATTTAAATAAAAATTTATTATAAATTAAAGATATCTTATAGTATTAGACATCTAGAGTTCAATAAATTCATAGGTGAACATATAGAAGGCTATATCTAAACTACATTGATAGAATGTACCCCTATCCTAATAATTTTAAATTTCTAGACTCTATATTGTTTAATTTCTATAAAACTATAATTGCTATATATTATATAACAAGATTCACTTACCAATGTAAAAGAGCATCTGATTCTGACTTTTTAAACTTCAAATTATTCCTACATTTGTTAGCTAGGAGTGCTTTTACTTGTACATAAATTTACCACCAAATTCAGTTTAAAATTAGAATGATATGCAAATTATATTCCAAACTCATTTTTCAAGGACATAACTACAGTTTGTGATTAATGATTTAGTTACTTAAAATAATAACCTAGAGAAACTATAAAATAGTATTTAGATAGATTCATGGAAACTAAAGAACAATGTTAGGCTAAGATTCTAGAAAAATGTATTTATTATGATTGTTCATCAAAGATTAGAATTGGAACTAAGAAAAATGTCTGAGGGAATGTGATCTATATATAAAATAGCTAGGAATAAAGGCTTCAAGATATGAAAAATTATTGAAAGAAAAGTCCTAATTTATAAAACTTATTATCAAGAAATAATAGATGTGGATGTAGCGTAATTTGTATATGGTGAATCCATAATTTGTGAAGTATTAACTAAAACTAGATCTTTGAAATCTTTAGGATCAAATGAGAAAAGACATTACTCATTTAATATAAATCATGCTGATGCTATCTTTGATTGGTTATTGGCTAATAGCATGGTTAAATTAAAAGCAACACATAAACAAATGATTGATAAAGAGGTAAAAGATAAATCTTAATACAAATAGCAGAGTTGTTAGTTAGTAAACTAAAAAACTATGTGATATGTAGAAACATAATTCAAGATTTAATAGAAAACTATGTGATATGTTGCGATGTCGCGGTCACACAAATTAATTACCCTATCTTAAAACACAACACACAAGATAATATAGAGCAAGTGAGGGGTCGATCCCACAAGAAAGATTTAGTTTAGATTTTTATGCTATATGTTATGCAATTGGGGGATTTTGATTTGTGATGATCTAAACTATGGAAGAAATTAAACTAGCGAAAAAAATCAATTGAAATCGAAATTTATCAAGAGTTGCAAGCACACATCCACCAACAAAAATTAGAACTGATCCTTAAAACAAAACTACAATTTATATTCTGAATTTTTATCTTTTTTTAATGTTGGTTAATTAACGGATCCGTCGTATAACTAACCCTAACCAACAAATAATCATTTCGATCTCTAGAACTCACGCTCTACTCAAAACATCGACTGAACATCAAATCTGTCAATTATCTCTAATTTACTCCTTTTTGTATTTTTCATCCAAAAGTGCCTTCAAAACATAAAACAAAGAATATCAAGGCATTTTACATATAAAACATGGACAAAACATTAGGTAAATATGGGTAAAACTATCGAATAATATGATTACATCATGATATATAGAAACATAATTCAAGGTTTAATAGAATCAAAACATATTAGGTTTCGTAAAAAAGATAAAAGATAGGAGTTGATAAAAATCTTTTTTTTTTATCTCTTTTGGTTATATGTAAATATGATGATTGTTACTAATAATGTTAGTATTTTATCTCATGTTACTTTTATAACTAGTACAACCAATAAGTTTGATTATTTAGTAGCAAATAAAGTGTTATGTAAATGACACATGACTGTCAATCATACTATAAATAAGTGTACTAATTTAAAAGATTCATGAGAAGTATAGTAATGAGAGAGTTTATAGATCTTAATGAGAAACATATGCAAATTAAAGAGTTGATAAACTTGAGGAATCAATGAGAAGGCATTACAAGATGTTCAAGGAATACAAGAATAATATGTTCACTAATAAGTTAAAATAGATAGAAATAAAAATGTTTGATTATAAAATTAAGGTAAATGAGCGTGTATCCAAAGGAAAAAAATCTTAAGAGAAATTCATCATCCAAACCAACAAGTGAGGAATAAGTTGAAGTCAAATCCAAAGTTAAAGGTTATGGTGAAAACTAAAAAAATAAGACCATGAAGGAGAACAACAAACACATTTTAAAATTATATAAAGAAAATAAAGGTATTTAATGATGATAAGAGTAAAGAGAAGTTCCAAATTTTGTTATAAATTAAGCACTTTTCAAATTTTATTATAAATCAAACAAATGATAATCTGATCATTGAAATAAATGATGAAAGCTTAAAATCCATTGAGGAAATGAGTAATAAGAGGTAACATAAAAAGTTAGAGAGAGCTTACAACATCTCGTAAAATTTTGAAGCATTCTACATTTTCTATAAGTCTTGAACTCAAGAAAAAACTAATTTTTTTTCTGTTGACTTTCACTTATATATTAGTACCAAGTTATTGATGTCATACCAACATATTGATGTGTCTATCGTAATCATCGCATGTCCAACCATGTTGGATTTTATCTAATCTTGATGTATAATAAAATTAGATTTCATCTAATCTCACAATTCTAATATTTTTAATTTGTTTGATATATGCACAATACAATAATTAAATATAATTAAATATATTAAACAATACAATCTAATTCATTGAAAATATCAAAGTGCAAAGTCATGATATATTATAACCTAGTAAATCAACTTTAATAACAATATTATAAATATCATGAATTTTATGTTTGTTTGTATATCAATATAAATCCTTTTGCATTTCAAGTCCCTTATGTCATAGATGTCTTAACCACATTATGATAATTAAGTTTTTTTGCAAGAAATTAGTGTTTATATAAATCTTGATTTCCTAACTCAACAAATAATTAAAATTACATTATTTATAAATAATACAAATTATTTGTCAGCTCCTTAAAATACTTATTTCACTTAGTGGTGTTTTCATGTATTGTCATAAATTTTCCATATCAACCTTAAAATCCTTATATATATGGTACCTAATGGTAGAAGAGCTTCCATTTTGTCACTATTTTTTATTTATTAAGTCAACCATCATTTTTATGTTTTCTTTTTAGATGATATAGTTCTTCATCTCTATCCTTAATGAGAATTTGATTTTCATTAATTTAAATTTATTAATTCAATAATCAATACTATAAATGTAAATTTATTATTTTCATGAAACAATGTGTTACAGTTAACATTTCAATGAAAGCCAACATTTAATAACATAAATAGAATTTCTACATGATATGATACAACCATGTCGTTGTTTATAGATTTTATAACGTTTTTCACGTACAAAAATATAATTTCATATCATTTTAATTAGTGGCTGAGTTAAAATATTTTAAATGAAGGGACAAATTACTAATAAATATTTGATATTGTATGCTATATAGATTTGTATTATATAGATAAATTAATTTAAAATATATATACCAAATCGAGTTAAGCAAAATCAATTTAAGAATACTTTTCAAATGAAAAAAACTTACATTATAATTGGTCTTTTCAAGATTTTATACTTTAAAACTGCTTCATAATGACTTTATTTTTAATCTAATTAAAAATATTTTTCTCAATATATACAACAAACTTTCATTTCTCTATTCCTAAATCTTCTAAGGACTAGGAAAGTTCTTGGCAATAATTATATGGTCATATATGGTATATAACATTTAAAATCATAGATTAAAGGGATTGTCACAAATTGATGTTGTTTTTGCTAACTTGTTATTTTGTATAAGTGGATTAAACATAAATATTAATTTTTTTTAATTTATCTATTATGTCTTTAATTTTTAAGTTGTCCTTTATTTCATTTTTAATTACTAGTAAATTCATCACTATTATTTTCCATATGAAATTCATGGCAAGATATTTATCAATTCATCAAAACTCATTTCAATTCATATTCATTAGCATATAATATTACTCATACACGTATTAATTCAACAAACCCATAAATTATTATAAACCCTAAAATTTTCATTAACTAATTATAAAGAAATAAAACTAAAATTAGATAATGAAATAAATAAAAAAAATGAAGGAAACTTTTGCAAAGTATAAATCATAAAAAGTTACTTGCTTAACTAATTAATAGCTTAAGACTTGAATAGAGATTTTGTAGAAGGAAGAGAGATAGAGATAATAGTTATAGAAGAAGAACTTAGATTAATTAGTAGCTAACAAAGAAAATTAACCATGTAATGCTATTATATTAATATTTTAATATAACAAAATATTTTGAAAAAAAGAAGAAGATTAAGGGATAATTACCCTCTCTTGCACCTATATGACTCCGCCATTGATTTTAATATATTTGATCACAATAGTTTGAGTACACACTGTTCATTTATATAATTTTTAGTGAAATAGTACATCCATCATCACATGGCTAGCTCATCATTTATGATCTTATTATCTAAATAGTTTTTCCAATGCTTTTACAACATATTTTTATATGATATTGAGTATATCCTCCAATCTAAACCATTATTTCATCACCATTATTGAAAGTCATGGTCACCAGTACCTTGCATTGATGCTTTTAATATCCAATAGATACTAGTCAAAGCCATAATCATAACTATTAGTGCATCACACTAACACCTCTAATGCCTATTAATACTAGTTAAATCATCAATCCTAGTCATCAGTGCATCACACTGATACCATTAATATCTCATAAATACTAATCAAATTATTAATCTTGGTTATCAATACATCATATTAACGCCTTTAATATTCTATAAATACCAATTAAATTCATAATCTTGGTCATTAGCCCATTATACTGATGTCTCTAGTATTCCACTAATATTAATTAAATCATCAATCTCGTTCATCAATTCATCACATTAACATCTCTAGTATTGCATGAATATTAGTCAATCACCAATCCTGATCATGAGTGCATCCTATTAACACCTTTAGTATCCTATAAATATTAGTCAAATCCCAAGCTTTTTTATTCATAATGAGTAATAATACACTCCATGATTAGAGAAATAGTAAATAAATGACTTACAATAATTTAAATGAAGATCACTAAAAGTGTAAAACTAAATCATGTAAGAATTGATTTGATATGGTTTAGTTGTTTTGGTAGGTCCACAAAAAACTTGAATAACTAGTAGAAACATAGTTGAACTCAAAATAAATATTTAAGATGAGATCTTTTTAACAAACATAGAGACGACAACATATTTGATTAATTATGGTCAACTTAAGTTAACCTACCAAGATAAAATATTATGATAACTCTATAAAAATCAAATCAAAACAAATTATGAAGCTTACTTTTCAATAAATCTAATTTTGAATGATGAAACTAAAAAAAAAACCAATCAATTAAAAAAAGAAAAAGAAAAAACTCAAGTCAACCAAGGTTAACCTGCCAAACTAGTGACTTGGGCTATAAGACTGAGATAATCTATTAAAAAGTGAATTGAAACAAATTATGAAGTCCAGTTTTCAATCAACCTAGTGTTGGAAGATGAAATTAAAAAAAATTGATTACAAAAGGAAGGCAAAAAAGCTTGACTCTACTAAGGTTAACTCATCAACCCATGACTCAAATTATGATATGGAAATAAATTTATAGAAAGTATATTGAAACAAATTATATAAGCTAATTTTCAATTAGCCTAATATTGAAGAACAAAGTTGAGAAAAAAAAGTTAATTAGAATAAGGGCAAAAAAACTTAAATTAGCCTATCAAACTCACAGTTCGAGTTATAAGTATAGGATAACCTTGTAAAAAATAAATTGAAAAAAATTTATGAAGCTCAATCCTTAATAAGTCTAATATTGAAGAATGGAATTGAAATTAAAAAAAATAAAGAAAAAACTGACATTGTAGTAAATAATATTATGTGAGGTAGGGTAAAATAAAACTCTCATATTTTAATTTTTTTTATTTAATGGAATCAATTATTGTGGAAAAATTTCATTTTCATAGCTATTAGAGATTATGGCATGAACATCACTTATAACACCCTCAACTTTTACGTTAATCACACATCAACATTTCATCATACAAATTTATAAAAAAGAGGTCAATTATTTTACTAAAAATCCAGCAAAATATCCATTATATTATCAATACCAAGTTATTAAAAATACTACAAATTTTCTCATTAACACTATCATGTTCACATAGTTCAACCATTCAAAATTATACCACCATTCTCAACATTTCAATTCTAGAAATAAAACATGCACATTTAATCTTACAAATTTACATAGCAAGAATGATATAATCTTACCACACTAACTTAAATTCATAAAAACTAATATAAAATAAATTCATGTCTAATTTAAACTTCTAATAATAAATTTTAAAATCAAACATTATAAAACATAAATATTAACTTAATTACAATTTTAAAATGAGACTTTACAAATATATGATATAATTCTTTACATCAGTATGGGGTTGATATGAAACTAAAATCAAGGTAAAATAAATTATAAATAATTCATATATTATCATATTTCTTAGTCTTAAAACACACATAAAACATGGCTTATACATAAATCATCTTTTTAGATCAGTTTATATGGTTCTATTGAACAACCTTGCTAAATCACAAGCATTCTTGTCATAAAAAACTGATGTTATTTGCCTAAATTCCCAAGCACTAACCCTAATCAATAAACAATTGATTCCTTAACCCAAGACCAAGCATTAACTCCATTTATAAATAACTAATTTTTTAGCATAAAATAGACACTAATCACATTACCAAATAACTAGCTCCTTCGTCTAAAACCAAACACTAGTCCCATTACCAAGTCACTTGTTACTTTGCCCAAAACCAAGTATTAGCTTCATTACAGAATAAATTGTTCCTTCATATTTTATATATATAAAAAATTTTAATATATATATATATATGTATATGACATTTAAAAAAATTACAGTTATAGAATTTAATCAAATTAATAAATAAACTTAAGTTGCCTAGCACCTACATGCTATTTATGCCCTATACATATCACCCTAATGCTTTGTTCTGCTATCATAATCTCTCTTATATCATAAAAGACATAGCATCATATGATATTTGTTTAAAATTAAATTTTTATAACTTATTTAATTCTAAAACCACTTAAATTTATATATCTAAAAATTCTCAATTTATCCACTAATTATTCCTCAAATTAGCATCTAATATGACTTTGTCATATCTTGTTTCATTAATTAAATTGACTATCTGTCAATTTATTAATGTTTCTTAAATTTATTTATACACATGACTAATGAATTAAATTAATTTTTTTTTATTTTTCATCATCTTTATTTGAATGACCATAGTACATTACCCATGTAAATTTTTTAATTTATTTTACACATGAATATCAAGCTTGATTTAAGTATCAAATTAATTAAAATCTTATTTCCCTATTTCTTCTTTATTTGGTTGAATGCCTTCACAAATGGTAGGGGAAATTTTTATTCATTTCATTTAATTCTTGTGTTACTCATACGTTAATTACTCATATCAACACATTTACATACAAATTTCATAGCAATCTTATGAAATAATCCCAACTTCACCATTGTTTAGCTACGTAGAAAGTCTCAAGTGTAAGGGGATGAATTTTTCTTCACGGTTCTTTCAACTGAAAAGTTACCAAATCATTTCTCACGCAAACTAACATGATCTCATTATCAAACTACATAATAAACAACTAATTTTTATAATTTCAAATGTTATTTAATGCTAACATGTTCAATAATTTACATAACTAATAATAATTTAAATTAATTATTTGGGTTGAGTTTATTACCTTAAATAGCTACTACGACATGAGAAAATGCACGGGAAGTCAAGTTTTTTCTTCACTTTTCTTCCCGTCCCCTAACTTCTCTAAAACCTTAGCTTTCCAAGCTCTGAATCCTTGCTCATGTGTTTGAAATCCACTAATAAACCCTTTTCTTAAGTCTTAATCTGAGGCTCTTAAAAGAAATTGATGAAAAAATTCATGAGAAAATAAAAAACCCTCCTCACTTTTTGTATGATGGTTCGACAATCTTGGCTTTCTTTGAAAGCCAAGTTGCTATTTATATAGGCTTACATTCTATTATTTAGAATATTATTCTAAGGTCTTGTTTGATGTTTTTCATTTAACCAATTATCTTATCTCTATCCAATATTAAATATACCATTATAAATAAAAGTTTTCAAATTTTTAATACCTCATCCCAATTTATTTAATTTCTTTTATTCTATTTTTTTTCATTAGCCATAATTTTTATATTCCAAATATCTTGAAAATCCAAGTCAAGGTTTATATTCTCCCCTGCAAATATAAATTTTATCAATGAAATTTAAGATTTATATCTAAGTTAGAGAATAATTTGAGATATTTTCTCTTTATTTCTAACTCTCATTCTTAAGCCTCTTCCTCCATTTAAAAACTTTTTCATAAAACTTTAATCATAAAAATCTTCTTATTCCCTGACTCGCACTATTATCCAACACTCTTATATGTTTCACTTTCAAGGTTAAGTTCTTAATTTCTATAAGAATTTATGAAGGATCTATCTCATTCTTGCATAGTAGTGAGACATGAAAGATATTATAAATCTTGATCAAATATAAGGAGAAAATCAATTGATATGCTACAGACTCAATTCTCTTCGCAACCCCAAAAAGCTTAATATATCTTGGTGCTAATTTTCCCTTCATATCAAACCGTAACATATGCTTCCAAGAAGCAACTTCTTAATGTACCTTATCTCATACATTAAATTCAAGAGGTGTCCTTAAAACATTTGTATGGCTTTTTTTCCTATCCTAAGCCACCTTCATTCTATCCTTTATGATTTTCAACTTCTCTGAGGCATTCTACACCAATTTCAACCCAAATAACTTGCTATCACCCATTTCTTCCTAATGAACAACGGTTCAATATTTTCTACTATACAAGACTTCATAAGGAGTCATTCTCACTAGAGCCTGATAACCATTATTTTAAGTAAATTGTACAACTTGTAAATGATTCTCTTAATTTTTCCTAAATTCCAATATACATGACCTCCACAAATCTTTCAATGTTTGAAATGTTCTTTTTTATTATTATTATTATTCGTTCATTGGAGGTGAAAAATAGCACTCAATTTCATCCTTGTCCTAAAACACCTTGTATACTTGGTTAAAACAGGAAGTAAATAGGGATCTCAATCCAATTTTTTATTATTTATAATGGTACCCTATAAAGTCTCACTACTTAATTCACATATAATTTAACCAACATATCAATAAGGCATGTCATCTTCATAGGTGAGAAAAGCGCAGACTTAGTTAATCGGTCTATGACACGACAAAGAGATTG